>APFE031691600.1:30293-69805 GCA_000404065.3 Pinus taeda | reverse complement strand
ATTAATATTTAACCAATATACGTGAATTAGATATTTATTTTGTTTTATCTGCTTCTGTTTAAATTATTTGTGCTAATAGTTTGATTGATGATGCCCACCATTAGGCCTTGCAATGATTTGTTCTTCCCTTAGTGGAAAACATAAAATAAAATTACTAAAAACATACCATTAATTGTAATTTAATATTTAATAAATATATGTGGATTAGAGATTGATGCCCACCATCAAGCCTTGCAATGATTTGTCCCTTTATGGATGTTGGGATTTTAATTGTTTAAGTTCCCGTGTTAGCTTCGATCACATGAAAATTATATCCCATTGTGCATTTACAACCAATTTTAGGTGGTGGCACGTTTGGAATTATCTACCTCAACTTTATTAACTCAGTTTAAATATTTTTGAAAGTGAAAAAGTTCTTGATCGTTTCGAACTTACAGTGACTTTCATAGGTTGCAACTTCGGGAAGTGTAAGCTTCAAATTCTAAGTGTGATGTATACTTTTGTATTCTAGTTTTCTAGGTGTTGGCCTTCTTGGCCTTCTGAAAATTGCACTGGGATTTAGGAAATGTTTAAGCTTCAATTTCAATTGCGTCTTTTTTTTTCTATTTTAGGTTTTTTCCGGATTAAAAGTCTAATTCTTCTTTTATAACTATTTTTTTTGTAAGTTTTGGTAGGACCTTCTTATTTTCGAGTTTTTACATGTCCGTTATTCACCCCATTTCCGGAGAGGGTAGCACAAGAATCAAACCCAAGATCTCTAGTTCGGTGAGACTTCATTTCCACGGTCATTGCCACTTGAGTTACCCCATGCAGACTTCTTTTATAGCTATTTTCTGGATTTGCAAATTTAACATTAAAATTTAAATAAATAGTTATGAAATAATTATTTCCAGAGGTTTTTACATCAGGAACTATTTTGATATAAAAAACAAGCTGGGATAGAAATAAATGGGCTTAATTTTTAGTTTGATTTCACTTGAAAATACTATGAACACTAATTGAGATAGAAATAAATAAACTTAATTTTTAGTTTGATTTCACATGAAAATATTATGAACACTATTGTTAAACCGTGTTTGACATGCCCCTATCATTGTCACCACCCAGGCAGAGCTTGTGGCAGACATCACAAAGATCGTAAAGAAAAAACAAACAATACAACCATAATTTATGTTCAATGTGACTTGTTTTGTACAATTCTTAGTATTGCTATGAAGTAATTGGTATGATCTACACCACCTCATTATAAAACCAGAAAAATTATAAAGTTTATTAAGGAATTAATATTAGTTATATTGTGATATTAATATTATAGTGGTTTATATATAAATATATTGTTTTATTAAAATTAATTATATTTAATATAGTTTATAAGGTGTATAATAAATTATGATAAGGTATATGGTTAAGATATTTCTTGTATTAAATTTTTAGGTTTGAAATTTTGTATCTATAAATTTAACAATGTTCAAAATTGATGTAGCTTCAGTGAAATGCAATCCCCAAATAATTTTAACAACACTAATCTTCTATATTATAAACAAACTAACTTAAAAACAATGTACTCTCCATACATAACTCTTACTACTTTCCCGTTAACATAAAACAAATCATATTTATTATAGTCATTATATCTAATTTAAATTTTATTTTACTTTAATTTTAAAGTATTAAAAACAATATGTTAGCGTTCATATTTCAACCCTCATGGCCAACAAAAGGGTTC
Source organism: Pinus taeda (assembly GCA_000404065.3). NCBI lineage: Eukaryota > Viridiplantae > Streptophyta > Pinopsida > Pinales > Pinaceae > Pinus > Pinus taeda. The sequence continues at coordinate 68,079 of APFE031691600.1, read as the reverse complement.
ATTTAATTTGAGAAATCTATGAAAACGGTTGGAGTAACATTCCCCTTACTTCGCATTACTCTCTACCTTTTACGACTTTAGTGTGAATGGTATATGCCTTATACGAGTGGCATCTTTAAAAAACTGAATTTAATAATTTAAACACCATAAAAGAATGCCACATAACATCCCAAAGAAACAAAAGTTCAAAAATGAAACCTTGAAATCATAAACATTGGTCGGGTTGACGTGGGTTCTCATGGTTCCATAGCAAATGATGGGATCAAAGATAGTAAATGGACTTTTAAACTATACAAATTTGCAGGTTAGGTAGGGTTGCAATGATGGGATCAACCTTTGTATGAAGCCATGTGATCTTTGTACGGAAGGCTTTGTGAATAACAAGGCAATCTCCAATGAATCACATTAATAAAAAATAAATTTAATTATTTAAAAATTATAATAAATGTCGATTTTTAACGTTAAAGTTTAGAAAATTTGCGTTAATCAAACTCAAAGTAATATGGGTTTGACCAAAAACCAAATGCATTATCCTTAGACTGGTGATAGGGATAATAAGATTGGAATGTCACATGTTTTACCTACCACAACTCAAGGGTGATATATTTACGATCTCTCTGTGGTAATAATTTAGGGTGATATATTTACGATCTCTCTGCGGTAATAATTTAGGGTGATGTATTTACAATCTCTCTGCGAAACTCGTGGGATTTTACCTTTGGATCTGCAGTCAATCCAATTCGAGGCAAGTGCGATCTGCAGTCAAGTTTGTTGATATCAGGTGCACACATTCCTTATCTTTTTCTAATACATATTTGCTCATATATTTTCAAGGATGAATATTTCACCACAGCTACCAAAGATTACCAAAGGCAGACCTAGCACAGTTACTCTACAAGGCCTTTATGAGTATATAGAGTCTTTAGAGAATCATAGAGAAGAAAGAGAAGTCAAGCTACAAAAAGAGTTAGAAGCCATGCTGGAAAATAAATTTGCATCTCTTGAAGACACGATCCAAAAACAAATAGAAAATAAACTAGAACTATTGGAGAATAAAATGGTGGCAATGGAGACTAGGTTGCAGGTTATAGAAAAACAAAACCAAGATACTAACCAAACATCCCATCAAGGAGATACTAATACTTTAGAGAGTTTTAAAATGAAGGACATGATTAAAGAACTAGAAGAAAAATTTAATAGCCACCTCACCCTAAATAACGTGGTAGATAAATTAGATATCAAACCAATTAAAGATGAAATGAAAAAATTAATAGAATTAGACCATGAGCTAACAAAAGGGTCTTGAACCTTATAATCCTCGGTTTAAAAGAGGAGGTAGATGAGGATACTTTAGCCATAGCCTAGGCAGAATTACATAATAGATTACAAATTGAAACAACGTGTCTCACAGAAGAAACAAGGTTGGGGAAATTAACTGAGAATGAAGGAAGACTAATCCGAATAAAGGTGAGCTCTACTGATCATAAGTATGACATACTTAGTAAAACCTCAAGTCTAAAAGGAACGAGAATATTTATAAATGAAGATCTCATTCCAGAAGATCAACCTGAATTAAGAAAGGAGGTTCAAAAGGTAAAAGGAACTAGGAAGGAAGCAAAATGGGCAATAATCAGAAATGGAAAAGCCTTTATCCAAGATAGAAACCAAAAAGATAGTAATAAACCTCGTTGATTAACCCCGTGGATACTCCCTCGAGTATCCATTTTGATTAGATGGATCCATCATCCACACCATATATCAGTTATGTCGATGGTGCGATTTGCTTCTCCAGGAATCTAGCCTCGACAACTTGGGCCATTTTCTCCCCTTTGCATTCATTAATCCACTCCAATGGTGAATGCATTAGATCTTCCACCAACGGTCATGCCGAATATGATGCAGTGATATGTTTGTTAGTCATTTCCCTCGATCATCGCATCCTTCACGTCCATTTTTGTCTCGATTCCTTGTTGCTCATCATGCAATTGAATAACGCTTATCATGTGCATAATCCCATTTTATTTAGAAAGTATCTATTGGTACATGAATTTGAATCCATTTCATTCAATCATGTTCTTAGAGCCCAAAATAACTATATAGACACCATTGCAAATAACATCCTAGATTGGAATTTATCACATGTATACACAAGAAGGAATCCATAAAACAAGAAAAGGGTGAAACATAACATCAAAATTATGCATAACCATATTATGTATAAGAATATCCATCATACAATGTTTGGATTCCACTACTCTAAATACATCTGACATGCCCATAGCGTGCTATAACCATACATACAAAAATGGGGGGCACATATGCCCCTATGCCTAATCACTATCCTCTAGATGGTCTCGAGCTAATGAGGCCACTCACCTAATGTCTGACTGCTTGACCAACCATAGTTGTGCACCTCATGGTAGATTTACATTCAAAGGAAAGACTCATACATGCATCTGTGTACTGATCTTCCAGCTCATGCCATCCACACTCTGTACAGTGAATCACTCTTTAAATGTAGGGACAAAGCTGATGCGATGGATGGATTGGAAATATGTCTATACTTGATTGGTTTTACTTATGAAAATTTGTACATAGGGTATATAATAAGAATATAATTAGTTTAGTTTTCTTTTTTCTCAAAGCAGTTATAATTTCTTATTAAGCAATCATAATGGAAACAATTTCTTGCTTATGTTTGTTATCAATACATACCTACAAGCCTTTATCATTACTTGTTTATAGACTTGTAAGCTTATAGAGAATTTACAATATCAACCCATTAAACAAGAATACTCATCTAGATTAATATTCATAAACATAGCTTCATTATGGTTTTTATTTCAATAAAAAGCCAATTAATTTGATACTTCACAAGACAAAGACAATTTGATCTTGACATAAACACTATTTCACATAAAATTTTATGTTAAGACCTTACTTCATCTTATCTTATGAATGCATTTGGCTCAAAATTTTGCTTATCCTTTTTGGTCAGTCTTTTACTTTTGTCACACATTTTATTCCTTTTGTTTTCTAGTTTAGTGTGACTTGATAGGTTCATTTTCCTCTGGGGGGGTATTTATCTTTTCCCAGTAATAGGGGTCATATTTCTAGGAAAAGTTGGTTTGATTCTAACTCAATCAATCCAACCCATCCCACCACTATAAATTGCACAAGTTAGATCCATCCACTAGTGTCTTGGTTGTTATTTTTATAATAATTTGTGACAACTTTTTTTTTTTTTTTTCTCTTTCTGAAGCAAGTGAATATCCTTCTATTTCCATAAACCAAAAGAAGTATTACAATATATACAATCAACCAGGCTAAATCATGGACTCCAGAGATATCCATGCTATTCGGCCATGAATATAAGCCTCCAAACTAACTAAAGGATCATCTATTCTTACATATGGTGCTCTCGGTTAACCAATAACTCCCCGTCGAACTCCACAGTATCTTTAACATAAACTTACAAAGTTTGAACATATAAGTGGCCCCACAAAATTGCACGACTAAATCGGACCATTGAATCCAGCTATGCAAACGAATGACATGGAGAAATATCGGAAAGCCAAGATGCTCAAGCCTTATGGCGCAATGGAGGGTGGTAAATCATACCTTACCCTTGCTATGTGTCGAGAGCCTAGTGGAATCACTCTCAAAGCGCCCAAAACACTTACCATTTAAAATCACAGCGATCACCTGGAAACTGCTTTAAAGCCTGGATCACCAGCCTAAAATAGGAAAACATGAGAATTTCAGTTGCCAGGAGGATCCACCCGTTCTTCCCCCAATAGCTTACTTTGGGACTCTCGACTGACACAGCCATTGACTGAACGTAAAAACCCTGTGTAGCAATATACAGGAAAACGAGATTGGTTAACTTACCCCAGAGGCTAATGTAACCAATTAGAGCTTTACCTTCTTCAAGGTACCAACCACGGAACTGTGTTTGAATCTGCATACTGAGCTTCATTCTGTGCCTTCCCTTCTTTCCTAATAGCTAAAAATTTCTCTGTCCTCTACCACTTGTTCATTGCATGGAGCCTTTAATCTACTCTGCGGCGCCTCCAACCACTTCATCTCAATCCTACTTTCTGAATTGATCACTTCTTGGTTGGTCAGTAAATCCGCTAGTTTATTGGCTTTCCGGCGAACATGATTGAAGCTAACAATTCTAAGACTCAGGAGATGTTTTTGAATTCTTTGGTACACTTGTAATAGTCTTTAGTGTTTTGAGACCCTTTTTGGCGCTTTTCCACAACTGATTCTCTTCACCGCCTTAATAGAGATCTCTGAGTCAACTTCGATAATGACATTTGAGCTGTGATTTAGTATAAGAAGCTCTAGACATTGTTCCAAAGCCATTAATTCAGCCATGTTATTGGTGGCTCTACCTAGATGGCAGTCGAAAGTAAAGATTATATTTCCTTCTTCATCTCTTAACACCCCTCCATAACCTGCTGTACCAGGGTTGCTTTTTGAAGCACCATCAGTATTGCGTTTCAGATAACCTTTTGGTGGAGGTTGCCAGATCTCCTTTTCCATGTCCAAATCACTTTCCTTTTTGTTAAGACCATTGTAAATGATCTCCTGCATGCCCAGATTCTTGAGAGATTTCAATTCACTCGGAGTGGGAGGGTTCTTGTGATAAGTGCTCATAGTGGTGGACATTGTCTCCTTAATCCATTTCAAGATCAGATCCATCAGGCGAAGAGGAGTAGTTTTTTCATCCTTGAAAATTCTTTTATTCCTTTCTTTCCAAACATTCCAGATAATGAAACTTGGTGTAAAGGTCCAGGCCAGGTTAAGGATCTCATACTCTGAAATTTTTTTCCTCCACTTATTTAGGGTATTAATGATGCTACCCTTATCTCTGTCTGTTTGTTGGAAAATGGTGCAAAAAGAATCCCACAGCCAGGTGGTATAGGTGCAACTATGGAGAATATGCTCCATTGTCTCCTCTTGAGCTTCACATAATTGATATTTAGAAGGTCCAATAACCCCCCTCTTTCTCATATTGTCCCAAGTTAAAATTTTCTTGTGAAGAACAAACCACATAAAGAGCTTGATCTTCATCCAACCTTGGTGACTCCAAAGTTGTTGCCAAGATTTTTCCAAAATACAGGGATAAAGGTTCAGGATAAATATTTTTGCTTCCTTAATGTTAAAGGAACCTTCTTTATTGAGACCGCATCTTAATTGATCCTTCCCTTCTGTTACCAAGATCTTCCTTTGTTTCAACATATTCATGAGTTCCTCTGCTTTTGTTTTGTTGGGACAGTCCTCTCGGCATTCTATAACTTTCCACTTTCTCCACTTTCCCAAGTCATGAGGAAGATTCCAGAAATCCTTAACTTTTATTAAACCTTGGGACTCTGTTTCCTGCTTGAGGCTTATAAATTCCTCTCTTATCAACATTGTTTCTTGTTGCCATTTGTCTTCCCAAAAGAGATCCTCCTCTCTGATTTCCCATAAGCTATTGTTTTGAACAAGGCTTCTATTAACCCGGGCTTTGTTCCAGATATAAGAGCCTTTTATGTTTCCCAACATTCTTATAAGATCATTTGTATGCCAGGAGCTAGCATATTTCTCTTTCCAGGTTTTCGCCCATTGAGCTTCTGGTTCTTTAACCAACCTCCACCAGATCTTAGCACCTAAAATGTTGCTTAGAATCTCTTGATCATCTAAGCCTAGACCTTCGTGGCTTTTGGGTTTACAGATTTTGTCCCAAGAAACAAGGGCCCATTTATTCTTGTTTCCTCCTTGCCCCAAAGGAAATCTCTCTGGATATTCATAAATTGTTGTAAGACCCCTTTGGGAGCTGGAAGGGCAGATAAAAAGAAAACTGGGATAGATTGCAAAACAGACTTAGTCAAAATCAACCTACCATCAAGGTTCAAAGATCTGAAAGTCCATTTTTTGACTTTGTCTTGCATCTTGTTGAGCACCGGTTCCCAAATGCTTTTGTGCAATGGTTTAGCCATAAGGGGAATTCCCAAATACTTTGAGGGGAGGGAATCACTTTGGAAGCCCAAAATTCTAGAGATATTCCTCTGAATTGCAATGTTAGTATTAAAGAAAAAAATATTTGATTTGGAGAGATTGACTTCCATACCTGTAGCCCAGGCAAAGTCATTTAGGATTCATTTGTACGCTGAAGCTTCTTTGACTGTGGGGATCCCCCGTAGCATGGTGTCATCCACAAATTGTTGGTGAGTCATTGCTTGACCATTCTCCATTTATTGTAGTCATTTGATCTTTCCTGAGATTTTGGCTTGTTTAATGGATCTTCCCAATCCTTCCATCATGAGGATAAAGAGAAAGGGAGAGAGTGGGTCTTCCTGCCTGAGTCCTCTGGAAAGAGTAAAGATCTCCGAGGGTGAGCAATTCACCAAAATAGAAAAGCTGGAAGAAGTAACCAGAGCCATAACCCATTTGACCGAGTTGTGATCAAACCCAAAAGCAATAAGGACCCTGTTGATGTACATCTAGTTCACCTTGTCATATGCTTTAGCAATATCTAATTAAATGATCATACTAGCATGCCTTTTCCTGGTAAGCGAATGAACAACTTCGTGGGCCTAAATAATGTTGTTTAGGATTTGTCTTCCTTCCACATAACCAGATTGTTCCCCTGAAATTAAAGAAGGAAGAAGAGGTTTGAGCCTGTTGGCCAAAATCTTGGATATGATTTTATACACCACATTGCATAAAGCAATGGGTCTGTACTTATCAGGAGTCAAGGCTGACTCCTGTTTGGGGATCAAGGAGATGAAGGATGTGTTGAGGGGTTTCAAAATGGTCCTGCTTCTTCTGGAGTCCTCTACAACATTCAGAATATCCTGTTTGACCACATTCCAGCAGGCCTTGAAAAAACCTACATTAAAGCCATATGGACCTGGAGCTTTGCCATTCTGCATGTCTTTAATGCCCTCACTGATTTCTTATTCGGTAACTGGTTTATTCAAATTAAAATTATCCTCTATAGACACCATCTGAGGGATATTTTTTATTATTTCCTTGATGCTTTGTTCTCTGTCTAAATTACTTTCCTTTGTGATGCCTTTGAAATGGTGAACTAGCACAACTTCGATATTCTTATGGGTGGTCTGGAGCTCCCCATTCTCATTCAATAACGAAGAGACTCTATTGTCTCTCTATTGGCCATAGTGGATCTGTGGAAAAAATTGGTATTTCGTTCCCCTTCTTTGAGCCATTGAACTCTAGACTTTTGTCTCCAGAAGATTTCCTCTTGTTTGCATAAATTCTCCCATTCTTGATTGTATTTATCAGCTTGTTCACTCTTGACTTTATCAAAAACTTCTATGATTAATGCTTGGTTTAGTTCCTGCAGTTTGATTTCCACAGATTTTTTATCTATGAAAATGTTGCTAAAATCCTTCTTGTTCCATTCTTTGAGTTTGAGTTTAATGTGCTTCAATCTTTTATGCAGGAGGAACATTCTAGTGCCATGGATCTGCAGATCTTTGGATAACCATTTTTCAATGTTGCTGATGAAATCTAGGCGGGAAAGCCAGATATTCTCAAAGTTTAAGGGTCTATTTCTGGATGAATCAATCCCCTTGATTTCTAGTTGAATCGGCCAGTGATCAGAGCCTCCAAAGGGGAGAACTCTAGCAGTTATTTCTTTATTTGTGAGCATCATCTCCTCTGAGATCAAAAATCTATCTAACTTGGAGGTGACCTGGGCTTCACCTCCTCTTTTGTTATTCCAAGTAAAAAGGCCATTGTGCATTTCAGAGTCAACCAGTTTCTTGTCGTCTGTGAAGGATTGGAATGCTACTGAATCTTTACTTAGCAGTCTGGTACCTCCCCTTTTTTTCTTTTTTCTTTTTTCAGAAAGAGATTTAATCATATTAAATTCTCCTCCCAAGACCCAAGGCATTTCTGCATGTCTGCTTTTGAGATTTACCAAGGATTCAAGAAATTTGAGTTTCTCATCTATTCGTTGTGGACCATAAACATTTGTAACCAGGAAGGTTTCTGACACCCCCACTGGTTGAATGATGACTGATAAATAATTTCTCGATGCCTCTGCATCTGTTATGCTAACTTTTTGGGGATTCCATAGAGTGAGAATGCCCCCAACTGTGTTCTCTACTTTAACTTCTAGAAACTCAAATCTGTTAAGCCATTTGCTATGTATTTTGTTTTAGTTTATGAATGGAGCATTTTGTTTCTTCAATGAAGATTATGTCTGGTGTTTCCATTTTCATTTTGTTACTTATCATTCTTTGTTTCCTTTTACTACCTAGACCTCTGATATTCCAAGATATGAACCTCATGATTGAAGATTTGTAAAGGAGTAACTGGTTAGATCTTTCATCTTACTGGAATCTATCATTAGCTTTCCACATTCCATCAAGAGCTCATTTTGTTTTTTCCTGCCTCTCTTCTTTCCTGGATTTCTAGTAGCTAATCTGGGAGTTGCTTTCATTGTTTTCACCCCTCTGTGCTCCTGTTTGTGAATGTTTTTACCTTTACCCAGTTCTTTTTCCTGAGTTTTCCATAAAAACAGTTGTTGTATTTTGTTGCATTCTTCTTGAGGCAGTGAATCTATTCCTCCTTTGGTTCCCTGCATCAAGAATCCTTCCAGATCCAGGTTTTCCTTGTCGAGAATTTCTTGTAGTTCATGATCTTCCAGATCTGTTTCACTTTGGGTCATTTCCTGGTCCATCTCCATTTTTGTTTCACTTATCATCGTTTCTTTTAGAGAATCAATATCTAGAGAATGTATTTTGTCCTCTTCTTTGTCTTTTTCATTAGTGCCTTTCTCCTGATATTGGTTTTCTCTTGTGGTTTCTTCCTTCTCTACTAGCACATGAAACTTCTTCTAATTAGTCTTCAGCCCCTCGCTATGTTGTTGCTTTAGCCCCTTTTTTCCCCCTTTTCCTTTGCTTGCCACTTTTTGAAAGTTTTCTGAGTCCTTTGTTGGATGGAGTTTATCTTTATTGTCTGCTTTATTAAGAGGTCAGTCTCTGAACATATCTCCATGTTCGTGGCATCTACGACATCTGAAAGGGATGTGATCGTTGTCCACTGTTTTCACCCATTCCTCATCAAAAACTTCCAGGATGACTTCATCCGAAAGCGCACCTGATAGATCCATTTCTACACATATCCTAGCAAAGGAGGCATATTTTCCTCTTCTTGTGGCTTCAGAAGCTTTGACAAAATATCCTAGTTTATTTCCAATGGCAGCTAGCGATTCAGTTTGCTAATAATCAAGAGGCAGAGAGTAGAGCCTTACCCAAACTGGTACCGAAGAGAACGTTTCCTTCTCTGGTACAAAGTTCATCCTCCAAGGCCTCATATAGAGACCGACTGTTGCAAAAAAGGTAGGGTCCTCCTTCGAATATTCTGTCTTTATCTTCGATGTTTGAGAACACAACTGTGAAGAATCCCTTTGACCCAAGATGTAGGCCAGTGCTTCCTTTGGGTTTCCAGTGATACTTAATCCACGTTTGTAAAGCTTTTTCAGTGGGCCATAGTCCCATGAATTTACAGATAATGGCGTAGGTCCCCATGTGTTCCCTGTGTGCCTGTAGAGCAGGATCATTTAATATTACTCTCGAAGTGATTTCTGCTTTTGGTTTGCACGGTCCTTTTTCTTTTTTCTTTTTTTCTCTTGAAACCTGACTTTTGTCTTCTTCCTCTTTGTCCGTTGTGCTACTATTTTCCTTGGTTTTGGCCCCCCCTGTTTCCTTTTCATTCTCCTTGATCCTTTCATTAGTGAAATCTCCGTTGTTCCTCGTCGATGATTTACTTCTGCTAGCCACAACTTCTTTGTAGGAGGGAGTTGAGCTCCCTCCTCTTCCGCCCACCATAAGAGACGTCCTCTGTTGTTTTCAGAAACCCTGATTGCTTCGGCTGTCCCGCTCAAAAACCTTCAATCCCGAGAATAAAACCAATTTCGATGATCTTCTATATCTCATTTATATTGTCAGAAGAGAATAAATCTTGTAGATAGGTTGAAAGTTGTGACTCATTTTGATCATTTCAATCTAGTTTTGATTGATTCATCATTAATAGTAAAAGGTTTCTTCAAGATTCTTTATCAGTCTTTATCTTTTCATAACCATTGTTTTAAAAGATGGAGGTATAAATAAATAAATAATGCAAATCATAAGACAAAAGACAAATTAAAAGCCATGATATGTAGTGAATTTTACTTAACTTTTTGTATCACCCTACTCTCTTCACTCAATTGAAAAAATATATACTAAAAACAATTCTCTAAATTAATAATCAAAATGGTGGTAGAAGAGAGTTGTGGGAAGTGTATGCAAACCCGTCGGGGCTATGGACGCTCGCTGACAGTGGGTAAATACATGCATGATACTAAGGAAACTTCGTCGGGGCTATGGACACTCGCTGGCAAAGAAGCTATGTCAGGTTAAGAAAGTCAAATATGAACAAGTCATGCATTTGATTGGTATTATATGTTGTTAAGTAGTTAAACCTTAAGCATTTCTCTTCATGTAAATTTCATTTATTTATTATTTATTTATTTTTTCAGATGAAGGTAGATTGTAAATTATTTTGAAATCTATTTTCCTATAATTTATTTTGACATGAAAATTTTTAAGATACAATTTTTCTTATTTACAAGCTAATATTTACTCTCTTGCTTTTGATGTGAACAAAGATAGCTAGTTCTCCTAGTTTGTCGCCAGTTGCTGTAGCTGCAACAACCCCCCCATTTTTGGTCTTGCCTTGCGAAAATAAATGGGGACCCTACCCTTATTCTCTTTTAAATAAAATTGCTTCTCATTTCTCTTTAAGTTTTCTTTTGGTCTTGATTTCGTTGTTTTCTGCTTTTCTCACATGACACCTATGTCACTTTACATTATCATTCCTCTCCACATAATGACATTTGCGTCATTGGTCTCATTTTGCCATATCACCTCACATTTTGCATTTGGTTTGCTCGTTGACATCTCCTCCACATCACCTCAATTGGCTTTGCCTCTATCACCACCTTTTGGTCACTTAAAGCTTTCTTGACTGTGAATGATCTCAGTGTTTTATTTGACGCATGGAATCTAGGCTCATCCTTTTGAAAATTAGATTATTTTTTATGATGCCTCGTTTCAATGATTTTTTTTAATTTTATTGATGAGTTTTAGTCCAGCTTTCATCTTACATGGAATTTCAATAATTTGAGAACATGTAAAACGACCAATAGATTATTTATATATATAAACACACCATCAATAAATATAAATACAATAATATTTATATTATATATTCATACTAAAATAACCAAATATTAATTATATATATAAATTATCCCTCTTTAAATTAAATAAGAAAAATCCACATAAACCCATATCTCATGATTATTATCCTATTACACTATCATAGGTTTATGCATCAATTGATTTTTATAATATAAATATATTATATACATAATGCATGTGTAAAGTAAAATTTTAAAATATATATTTAACATTTTACATATTTTCAAAACATACATGTACATTTAAAAAAATACATCCATATGTGAAAACATAACACCATAAAACATGATACATATAATCCATATGTGAAAACATAATAACATATAACATAAATATTAGGTTGTTACTTTGTAATGTTAACCTTTATGGATTACTATAATCGTAAATATTAAAATAAGGTATGTATTATAAGATAATTTTAATAAATAAGCTTAATAAGTATTAACTCGATTTGTTTTAATATTTTAAATTAAAATAAAAATATTAAATTCAAATTAGTATTAAAGTTTTTAGATTTTATTGATTGGTTTATTGATGTATTTTGTTATTTGTAATTTGACATTGTAGTGGTGGAAAATCTAATTCTACTCAACGACAATAATAGTATCTTATTATTCCCTCACATAACACTAGTCACTAAGTATAAAAATTGATTTCCATAAACATTTTCAATAATTATGATTGTTTTTTTAAATATATTAGATTTTCTACAATTTATTATATTGTTTTGGAAAATGAAATTTTGGAAAATAAAATAATTAATATATAGATTCACAATATTATATTGTTTTATTGGAAAAATGAAATAATTATGAAATTGTTGTAGTTAAAGATTATTTATTTTATTTATTTATTTAAAAAACAAAAATGTAATTTTTTGATTTTTTGAAAGATATAGAAACATTAATTAATTCTAGTGGAATATTAATAATAAAACATAAAATAGAAAATGTAATTTTAATTTAAAAACAATAAAAATAATTATAAAAATATTATAGTTATGAAAAATTTTTTTATTTCAAAAAATAAATTAGTGAAACATACCATATTTAATTAATATTAATAAATATACGTGAATAAAATATTTATTTTGTTCTATCTGCCCCTTCTGTTTAAATTATTTGTGCTAATAGTATGGAATTATCTACCTCAACTTTATTAACTTTTAAAGTGAAAAAGTTCTTGATCGTTTCAAACTACAGTGACTTTCATAGGTTGCAACTTCGGGAAAGTAATGAGTAAGCTTCAAATTCCAAGTGTGATGTATACTTTTGTATTCTAGTTTTCTAGGTGTTGGCCTCCTAAAAATTGCATTGGGATTTAGGAAATGTTTAAGCTTCAATTCCAATTGCGCTAAATTTTTTTCCATTTTACGTTTTCTTCCGATTAAAGGTCCAACTCTTCTTTTATAACTATTTTGTGGATTTGCAAATTTAACGTTAAAATTCTAATAAACAGTTATGAAATAATTATTTCCAGAGGTTTTTACATAAGGAACTATTTTGATATAAAAAACAAGCTAGCATAGAAATAAATGAACTTAATTTTTAGTTTGATTTCACTTGAAAATACTATGAACACTAATTGAGATAGAAATAAATAAACTTAATTTTTAGTTTGATTTCACATGAAAATACTATAAACACTATCGTTAAACCGTGTTTGACATGCCCCTATCATTTCCACTACCCAAGTAGAGCTCGTGGCAGACATCACAAAGGTCGTAAAGAAAAAACAGACAATACAGCCATAATTTATGTTCAATGTGACTTGTTTTTTACAATTCTTAGCATTGCTATGATCTACACCACCTCATTATAAAACCAGAGAAATTATAAAGTTGATTAAGGAATTAATATTAGTTATATTGCTATATTAATATTATAGTGTTTATATATATATATATTTTTTAAATTAAAATTAATTATATTTTAATATAGTTTATAAGGTGTATAATAAATTATGATAAGGTATATGGTTAAGATATTTCTTGTATTAAATTTTTAGGTTTGAAATTTTGTAGCTATAAATTTAACAACGTTCAAAATTGATGTAGCTTCAGCTAAATGCAATCCCCAAATGATTTTAACAATGCTAATCTTCTATATTATAAACAAACTAACTTAAAAACAATGTACTCTCCATACATATCTCTTACTACTTTCTAGTTAACATAAAACAAATCATATTTATTCTAGTAATTATAACTAATTTAAATTTTATTTTATTTTAATTTAAAGTATTAAAAACAATATGTTAGCGTTCATATTTCAACCCTCATGGCCAACAAAAGGGTTCATTTAATTTGAAAAATCTATGAAAATGGTTGGAATAACATTCCCCTTACTTCGCATTACTCTCGACATTTTACAACTTTAGTGTGAATGGTATATCCCTTATACGGGTGGCATCTTTACAAAACTGAATTTAATAATTTAAACACCAAAAAAGAAGGCCACATAACGTCCCAAAAAAACAAAAGTTCAAAAATGAAACCTTGAAATCATAAACATTGGATGCGCTGACGCGGGCTCTCGTAGTGCGTGTATCATTAAACGCATGGTTCCATAGCAAATGATGGGATCACAGATAGTAAATGGACTTTTAAACCATACTAATTTGCAGGTTATGCAGGATTGCAATGATGGAATCAACCTTTGTACGAAGCCATGTGATTGATCCAGGTGGATGTTGGTGGCCACACACCTATCCCACTTGGAACCCCACAACTGAATCTCTCAATTTTGCAGTTGCCTTAATTGTAGCACAATTTACTATTTTTAGTAGCTTTTCGGGTCTTGAACTTCTGGAGCCGTTTTGAGGCCCTAAACAACTTTTTTTGGGAAATCAGGAGCAACATGGGTCTATGGACTGATGTTACTCCTCCCAAAGTTGTAGTCTTCAGATAGATCTTGCTAACGAGGTATTGCGCGCGTCAAACGAAGATCCTATGGCAAAGTTACGACCCCGGGAAGTTGATGTACCAATTTACCTGAAACGGGATCCACAGTTTGGCGTTTCATCTCCTAGGGTTAGGTTTTTGGATGTTTAGGGTTTCCCATTGTTTCTCAACAATAAATAGGCCTTCGAGCCTCATTGTAACACAGTTCAGAGGCATGTAGCCACCACATCTCTTCTAAGAGATAAACTATCGTCGCCCTAGCTAGTTTATTTCCATTTCTGTTTGTAAGCACATTTTAGTATTTTAAAGTAATGAAATGAAGTATTATTTTTGCTGCATCTCTATCTGTATGGTTATATCTGTAATTTGTTGTGTTCCTGTTTAAATTCAAATAAGTGGTATCAAAGCGATCTTCTTTTTCTCTGTTTTTCTTTGCATGTCCCCAACTAGGTCGGGATATAAGGAGTTAAGGCTTGAACTGGTCAAACCTTTGCAAGACCAACCTCGCAAATTCCGATGGCCTCCCATGGTGGATAAAAAGAAAGATGAGGGGGTAGGAGACCCTATTAAAATCTTGCTCGAAGAGGCCCTCGAGTGACAAAGGAACACGATGATGGAAAACTTCGACCAAATCCTTCAGCGGCTACCCAGAGGCGACGCATCGACTTCCAACAGCTACCCTGGAAATGTCACACCCTTTAAGGCACAAGTTAACTTTGAAATCTGCATATTCGAGGGTCAGATAGACGCAAATGCTGTAGATAAATGGTTAAATATGTTAGAGGGTTATTTTTCTATTCATGATTTTTCCAGCCAGGAAAAGATTATTTTCGCTCTTCTCAAAGCAGGCCCCCACGTCAAGGACTGGTGGGAAACCTACTACGAGCAGAAGGATGAAAGTACGGGCTCACTATTTTCAATCGGACTCACTTGGAATTCATTTCGGGATGCCATTAAGGAGCAATACTACCCTGTAAAAAGCTATGAGGACCAATACATAAAGTGGACCATGCTGCAACGGTGAAGGGACCAAGACGTGCCAGAGTTCACCAATATTTTTCATACCCTTCAAACAAAGTTGGGTATCAAGGATTCTGAGCTGCATTTGGTACTCAAATACCACAGATGCCTACATAGGTACATCTAGGACGAGATGGATTCCTGGACATCTCCTCGCTCGGCAAGGCATACTGATACACTGTCAAGATCGAGTAGAAGTTTGAACAGAAGAAGCGAGACTTTGGATCTTTGAATTTGAAGACCAAAAGACAAAGCTAAGGCGAGGTTACCCAAGACAACCCGTCGAAGCCGTAAGAAAAGAACAACACCATGAAGTTGAAGAAGGACACAAGAAAGTGGTGTGAGTTCCATAAGAGCCCCACTCACATCGCAAGTGAGTGCCAGACCCAGCAGTCATTGGTGGCTGGGTTGAAGGCTTTAGCATGAGATGCATGTTTCGACCTTGAGTCAGAAATCAACGAGGGGAATGGCAAAGGGAAGCAAATCATTGATGCGGAGCCCAGCGCCACTGTTGCCACCGCCAAGGTCTAGAAGAATGAGCTTGAAGATCCAGAGGAGGGGGAGCATATTTTCCACTCACAGATGTGGGTGAAGGGTTTGCCGCTGCAATTCATTGTTGACAGTGGGAGCCAAAAGAACCTCATTTCAGCAGAGGTCATGAAGTGGTTGGCCCTACTAACTAAACAGTGAGGTTTTTACATGAGGAACTATTTTGATATAAAAACAAGCTAGCATAGAAATAAATGAACTTAATTTTCAATTTGATTTTACTTGAAAATACTATGAACACTAACTGAGATAGAAATAAATAAACTTAATTTTTAGTTTGATTTCACATGAAAATACTATGAACACTATCGTTAAACTGTGTTTAACATGCCCCTATCATTTCCACCATCCAGGCAGAGCTTGTGGCAGACATCACAAAGGTCGTAAAGAAGAAACAGACAATACAACCATAATTTATGTTCAATGTGACTTGTTTCGTATAATTCTTAGTATTGCTATGATCTACACCACCTCATTATAAAACCAGAGAAATTATAAAGTTGATTAAGGAATTAATATTAGTTATATTGCTATATTAATATTATAGTGTTTATATATATTATATTGTTTTATTAAAATTAATTATATTTTAATATAGTTTATAAGGTGTATAATAAATTATGATAAGGTATATGGTTAAGATATTTCTTGTATTAAATTTTTAGGTTTGAAATTTTGTAGCTATAAATTTAAAAATGTTCAAAATTGATGTAGCTTTAGCTAAATGCAATCCCCAAATAATTTTAACAACACTAACCTTCTATAGTATAAACAAACTAACTTATAAAAAATGTACTCTCCATACATATTTCTTCTTACTACTTTTTAGTTAACATAAAACAAATCATATTTATTATAGGCATTATAACTAATTTAAATTTTATTTTATTTTTAATTTAAAGTATTAAAAACAATATGTTAGCGTTCATATTTCAACCCTCATGGCCAACAAAAGGGTTCATTTAATTTGAAAAATCTATGAAAACGGTTGGAGTAACATTCCCCTTACTTCGCATTACTCTTGACCTTTTACGACTCTAGTGTGAATGTTATATGCCTTATATGGGTGGCATCTTTACAAAACTGAATTTAATAATTTAAACACCATAAAAGAAGGCCACATAACGTCCCAAAAAAACAAAAGTTCAAAAATGAAACCTTGAAATAATAAACATTGGACGGGATGACATGGGCTCTCGTAGTGCGTATATCATTAAACACAAGGTTCCATAGCAAATGATGTGATCATAGATAGTAAACGAACTTTTAAACCATATAATTTGTAGGTTATGCAGGATTGTAATGATGGGATCAACCTTTGTACGAAGCCATGTGATTGATCCAGGTGGATGTTGGTGGCCACACACCTATCCCACTTGGACCCACACAACTGAATCTTTCAATTTTGCAGTTTTTTTAATTGTAGCACAATTTACTATTTTTAGTCGCTTTTTGGGTCTTGAACTTCCGGAGCCGTTTTGAGGCCCTAAACGACTTTTTTTGGGAAATATGGGAGCAACAGGGGTCTATGGACCGATGTTGCTACTCCCAAAGTTGTATTCCTTGGATAGATCTTTCTAACGAGCTATTGCGTGCATCAAACAAAGATCCTATGGCAAAGTTACGACCTCGGGAAGTTGATGTACCAATTTACCCAAAACGGGGCCCACAGTTTGGCGTTTCATCTCCTAGGGTTAGGTTTTTGGATGTTTAGGGTTTCCCATTGTTTCTCAACAATAAATAGGCCTTCGAGCCTTATTGTAACACAGTTCAGAGGCATGTAGCCGCCACATCTCTTCTCAGAGATAAGCTACTGTCGCCCTAGCTAGTTTATTTCTATTTTTGTTTGTAAGAAAATTTCAGTATTTTACAGTAATGAAATGAAGTATTATTTCTGCTGTATCTCTATATGTATGGTTATATCTATAATTTGTTGTGTCCCTGTTTAAATTCTAATTAGTGGTATCAGAGCGGTCTGCTTTTTCTCTGTTTTTCTTTGCATGTCCCCAACGAGGTCGGGATATAAGGAGTTAGGGCTTGAACTGGTCAAACCTTTGCAAGACCAGCCTCACAAATTTCAGTTGCCTCCCATGGCGGATGAAAAGAAAGATGAAGGGGTAGGAGATCCTATTAAAATCTTTCTTGAAGAGGCCCTCGAGCGACAAAGGAATGGGATGATGGAAAAATTCGCCCAAATCCTTCAGCGGCTACCGAGAGGTGACGCATCAGATTCCAACAACTACTCTGGAAATGCCACACCCTTTAAGGTACAAGTTAACATTGAAATCTGCATATTCGAGGGTCAGATAGACGCAGATGGTGTAGATAAATGGTTAAATCTGCTAGAGGGTTATTCTTCTGTTGATGATTTTTCCAGCCGGGAAAAGATTATTTTTTCTCTTCTCAAAGTAAGCCCCCACGTCAAGGACTAGTGGGAAATCTACTGTGAGTAGAAGGATGAAAGTACGGGCTCACTGTTTTCAGATGCACCCACTTGGAATTCATTCCTGGATGCCATTAAGGAGTAGTACTACCCTGTCAAAAGTTATGAGGACCAATACATAAAGTGAACCATGCTGCGGTAGGGAAGGGACCAAGACGTGCCAGAGTTCACCAATATTTTTCATACGCTTCACACAAAGTTGGATATCAAGGATTCTGAGCTGCATTTGGTACTCAAATACCGCAGATGCCTACATAGGTACATTTAGGACGAGATGGATTCCTAGACATCTCTTCGCTCGGCAAGGCGTACCGATACGCTATCAAGATCGAGCAGAAGTTTGAACAAAAGAAACGAGACTTTGGATCTTTGAATTCGAAGACCTAAGGACAAAGCTAAGGCGAGGTTACCTAAGACAACCCATCAAAGCCACAAGAAAATAACAACACCATGAAGTCGAAGAAGGACACAGGAAAGTGGTGTGAGTTCCATAAGAGCCCCACTCACAACACAAGTGAGTGTCAGACCAAGCAGCCGCTAGTGGCCGAGTTGAAGGCTTTATAATGAGATGCATGTTCCGACCCTGAGTCAAAAACCGACGAGGGGAATGGCAAAGGGAAGCAAATCATTGATGCGGAGCCTAGTGCCACTGTTGTCATCGCCAAGGTCTAGAAGAATGAGCCTGAAGATCTAGAGGAGGGGGAGCGTCTTTTCCACGCATAGATGTGGGTGAAGAGTTTGCCGCTGCAATTCATTGTTGACAGTGGGAGACAAAAGAACCTCATTTCAGCAAAGAACGTGAAGTGGTTGGCCCTAACAACTACACCACACCCGCAACCGTATAGTATCGAGTGGCTTCACCACGGACAAGATCTCCGAATTTGCCAGCAGTGTCGCCTTCCCTACAACATCAAGCCCTTCACAGACGAGGTATTGTGTGATGTTGCACCTATAGATGTTTGTGATGTATTATTGGGACAACCATACTTGTGGAGGCGACATGTTGTGTATGAGTCAAGGCTCTGAGATGTTATTATTTCTTTCGGTAATACATTATACAGGATACCGGAGGTAGCCCCACCTATTGCCACCTCTGTGATCACTGCAAGAAATGCAGCAAGCTCATCTCCCAGACTAGGAAATTCATTTTATGTTTGGTTTGATCCCAAAGTAAGGGGAATATCGTCGCCACATCCATGACCCCCGTGAAGGGTTCCTCCATGCAGCAGCAACAAAAGATGGATACAGTCATGAAAGCAGACAGGAACATCTTCTCCTCACCCATAGGGACACTGTTGCACTATCATGTCAAGCATTCATTCGATATGAGTCCTAGAGAACCTATACCCAATAGATTGATATATCTCAGCTCCATTCTGAAAAAATCCAAGTACAAGCAGCGACTTGATCAACATTAGGTACCACACAAGTTTCAAGTGGCAATAAAGTTTGGTTGCATCTACAAAAAGAACGCCTTACAAGAGCCCATACAAAGGTTGTGGAAACAATGCTTTGGAGCACATCATTCCCCCATTCCTTCACTTGCACCGAGTGTTCAATGTGGACTGCCCTCGACCAAGCTTCCCACCATTACTGGACACCTCAGAAGTTGCAGAACATCTCACCATGGACCAAGTTCAACAGAAGTTTCCTCATCTCATGGAGGAACTCAACGCAATGGGGACCATTGCTTCCTAAGGGGGGAGGAATGATCCATGTGGATGTTGGTGGCTACCCACCTATCCCACTTGGACCCCCACAACTGTCTCTTTCAGTTTTGCAGTTTCCTTAATTGTAGCACAATTTGCTATTTTTAGTAGTTTTTCGGGTCCTCAACTTCCGGAGTTGTTTTAAGGCCCTAAACTATGTTTTTTGGGAAATATGGGAGAAACATGGGTCCATGGACTAATCTTTCTCTCCTAAAGTTGTATTTCTCAGATAGATCTTTTTAACGAGCTATTGCGCTCATCAAACAAAGATCGTATGCCAAAGTTACGACCCTGAGAAGTTGATGTACCAATTTATCCAAAAAGGGGCCCACAGTTTGGTGTTTCATCTCCAAGGGTTAGGTTTTTGATGTTTAGGGTTTTCCATTGTTTTTCAACAATAAATAGGCCTTCGAGCCTCATTGTAACACAGTTTAGAGGCATGTAGTCGCCACATCTCTTCTCAGAGATAAGCTACCGTCGCCCTAGCTAGTTTATTTCCATTTCTATTTGTAAGAATATTCCAGTACTTTACACTAATGAAATAAAGTTCATTACATAACTAAGATTCCTCCTCCAGCATGAGGGTAATTTGAATTCCTCCTACTATGACACCTATTGACACTTAAAACTAACTATTAAATGTAACTCGCTGTTAATTGGCAGAGCTAGTGACC
This sequence comes from Pinus taeda, assembly GCA_000404065.3. Taxonomy (NCBI): domain Eukaryota; kingdom Viridiplantae; phylum Streptophyta; class Pinopsida; order Pinales; family Pinaceae; genus Pinus; species Pinus taeda. Next base: position 47,512 of record APFE031691600.1, on the reverse strand, counting down.
TAATACAACTAGGAGTGTAACTCCTTATTATGATTACAACAACCTTATCTAAACATTGAAAGCATTCTTGGATAGCTGCAACCTCATGAAGTCGAATTTGATGAAGCCTCCCACGTTGTCACCTTACCGCTGATGACAAACCCTAGAAATTAGGGAACATGTTTCCCTGTTTTTAGGTTGAAGATCTTTGAAAATTAGCACGTGGGACAGAGCATTTCTTCTCATCCATGACATATTTTACGAAACTGAAGGAGGGTTTTGTAGTCCATGATTTCTAGAACAAAAACCTCTCTTGGATTTTTTAAAACACTGCTCCAGCTATCCAGAATCTGTCCTTGAAAAACACGTGTAAAACAGGAAAAATCTGTTTGTGAAAAACTGCACCTACAACAGTTTCGTAGTGCAAGTTTAACCATAAATTTCTCCCACCTCATAACGAATTTGAAGAAACTGAAAGAGGTTTTTGTATTTCAGTATGTTAGAAATAAAAACCTTCTTTCACTTTTCAGAGATGAGTTTTCAATTGCTCAGGAATCCCCTTGGAAGTTGACTTCTAAAAACAAGGAGACAGAGTTCCTCCTTTTTAGAGTTTCATCTTTATGCTTGTCTTCGAATCCTTATGCTGACCATGTTGTCTCTTTTAATCACATGAAATGCATTAAATTAACCATAGACTCTGCTCAAATACTTGTGCTAAGACAAAACCCCTTAGGTGTTGGTTGAAACATGACATCTATCCAAGCTACGAAATGACTGTTGAGTTTGGAGTTACTATATGCTTCTCATTCTTTGAATTTTCCTTTGCTTAATATTCAAAACTTCTGAGGTGGCCCTTTTTTGTCTTTAGCAGCAGCATACTTTCATAATAGTTCCCTTTTTCATTTCCGAATTTATTCAAAAACAAAATTGCATCTACAGCAGTTTCGTAGCGCGCTACAAAATTGCTGTGTGAATCAAAAAACACAGTTTTTTCTCATAAATTATCCTTATTGTGATTTCTTCACAGCTTCATCTTATGCCAATAAGCCACATATCTTTGACATAATTCATCCATAAACAACTTCAAAAAGGTAATGTTCTAACCAAAATTTTGTTAAGGCTCCAATCACTTACTGCCCGGTTCTTTTATGCTGAGACTGTCCTCCTGGTTTGCTCAAATGAATTTGCAGGTCCTCAATCTGTCTCTTCATCATCCTGATTTTAGCTCTTAATTTACCATTGATCCTTCTGATAATATCTTTCCTTCTTTATTGCAGGGACAGTCCAAGTGAAATATTGAGCATGACTGTCAACTACTTCATGTCTTGGAACTTTTACATCTTTCCAAATGGCTTTTACTCTTTTGAAATTGGCTTTGTCAACTGCATGTTTCCTTGCCCTTTTCTTAAGTTGAGTAATCTCAAAATTGGCAAACTTCAATTTCTTTGTGACCTCCTCAAAGCTACATTCTTCTTCTTGAGTACCAACTGCCTTGTTTCTGTCATCTTTGTGTATTAGTGATGGTTGCACTAGTGGAACCACAGGCTCTTCAAGGAACTTTTATATCTCTGTTGTCTCACTCTCCTCTGGCTCTGCCTCTTGTAACCTTCTTAAATGCCTAGTCACAGGCCTTCTTAGCTTGAAAACAAACTCTGAGACCTAGTCATCAAATTGGAGTTTCTTAGAAGATTTAACTCTTTTTGTTTTGTTCTTACCTGCTTCAAATAAATCTGTTTGGACTAGAGGGGACTCTTCTATATTGATAGCCTGGAGGAGATCGTTCAAACTTCCCTTTGAAGCTATGGTTTCATCAGTAATCAATGTTTTCCCCTTTTCCTTGGCTAATTGATTTCTGGTTACTCTTCTTTTCTTCAGACATGTCTATGAAATCCCTGCAAGGAAACTTGAAGATAAACCTACACTGTATTGGTTTGAACACTGCCTCGCTTGAATTTGAAATTGAGAACTGTCTCACTTGAGATTTCAAAAAGTTCTGATGAGTGTCATCCTTAAGCTTGCCAATTGTCTTCTTATGCATGAAAGGAACACGGGAAAAACCAAGACTAGCTCACCTCACCTTACTTTTGGAAATTTGAAACAATGCGTACAAGACATCTAATGAATCTAATGACGAGAATGAATCGCTGCATGTGATAGGCATGGTTCAAGGATTGACACATGGTGATGAAATATTAATGGATTTTGATGGAAAAGATAGCTAGACAAGATTTGACACAAATCCCTGATTTCATAGCGCAACTAGTGTAAATTCTATGTTTTGTGCTACGAAATCTCCTAGTTACGAATCCCTGTTTTCATAGCGCACATAGTGTATTTTTATGAGTTTGCGCTACGAAAACTCCTAGTTGATTTCGTAGCGCATGTAATTTTTGAAACAGCCTTAACACATGACACTTTGAATAAATGTGGGACCAATGGTGGGTAAAACAAGATTGTTTACCATATTTAACAAAGGGAACAAGACTCTATCCTATGTTTTAGACTCCTTAAATAAAACAATAGAAAGGACTTGACCAAGACTGACTTACAACTTTGAAACCATACGAGCTGTCCAAGATTTTTTGAAATTTTTTCAGTGATAACAAGGTGCATCCTTGAGTTTGATTTTCCCTTGAGCTTGTTAATAACATTGCAAATTGTGTGTTTGAATGAAATGTCACAAATATCCAAAGTGGTGATGTTGTGACTTCTTGAAAGCCCGTAACCACTTTATTAGAAGCTTGATAAGTGTAAGGATCACTATCATATCGAATTTCTGGGAAATTGAAACCATGAGGAATGTCTACAATAACCAGGGCATATTCCCTTTTAGGTATGATTTTTGCAATGTCTTCACACTCACCTTGTATTATTTGATATTTGATAGTATCCAACCCATTCCAAATGAAATGAGTAAGAGTAGGATCAAGTTCAACATTCCTAAGGCGCTGATTTGTCAGCCTTTCCAACTTTATTTTTTCAATGAAGCTTTTGAAAGTATTTGGTACTCCATTCGCATATTTCTTCAACATATTTAATGAAATAAACAAATATAAGTCATAAAATAAAATAAAATAAAAAATTATATGAACAAAATGAATGCAAAAATCAACATACCTTTTTGAATGCAAGATAAAAATCTTTAAGTGTTGTTGTAGAACTCGATTTTGGGTAGTTGAGTATAACATCATTCCAACTCTCTTCATTCGACATTTTAACCATATGTTATTGTATTTTCATATAAATCTTATGACTGAATAAATAAAGTAAAAATTGTTAATATAGTGATATGTGTAACAGATAATACCAACAACAATATGTTATATTTAAAAGAAAACTATAATCTAAGAAAAAGTAAAAATAATTCAACAAACTTACTTTTGAAATTCCAAACACATTTCCTCCAATGACAATTCACCTGACTTCACACGACATAATATTGATTTGACTAGTTGCCATCTTTCACTCCTTGCAATGTTCTCCAATGTGTGATAGTTATATCATCTAGAAGTTTCTTCATTTCACGACCTGTCTTACTATTGGTACATATTATGGGTTTAGACTTTTTTAACCTTCTGATTTTTTATGATAATATTCTCCCACATTTTGAAAATGTCGTTAATTAATTCCCATATCTCCCCTGTTCTAAATGCCAACTGGAAAATTTTATCTATGCCTCTGAATAGTTCCGAATTTACTTTTCCACCTTTTGATTTGATTCTATCCTCATTTTGATAACTTGTTTCCATACAATGTTCCTTCCAAAAGCTTAAACTAACCTTTTTCTTATCCCCACCACAGTTTTCTACAAATTCATTATGAATAAATCTGACCCTTTGGATAAAATTCATAGACATTATATACTCATTATCAACATTATGATCCCATGCCAATAACTTTGCCTCTCTTTCTGTTAAACCAACATAAATGATGCATTTCATTGTCTCAAAAAGATAGTTCCGAGGATATTCCTCTCCAATTACATAATATATGTAGTCAAAACATTGTGTCCTATCAAATTCCTCCTTATTGGGAACTTGATTTGAATCAACAAGAACCACATAATCCACCACATGTGCGTATGAATTGTACCTAAACAATGTTTTCAAATTATGGACATGTAGGTGATGTGCCTTTCTAATTCAATATTGAGATTGTCCTTCATCTGACCTATAGAATTGGGTGACATTAAGCCCAAATATTTTGCAACCATTAATTAATATATTCTTCCTCAAGTGATTCTGAATGGCATTTTGTTTTGTTTTCATAATTCCATCCACCAAGTTAGCACCCGTTGTTATGATTTCTTTACTGCCTTTAGAACTTTCACTTTGTTCTTCACTATTGCTTATGATTGTAACAGATTCACCAATTTTTTATTTCTTCTTCTTCCTAATTTACATATCTTCTTCTACATAAATAATCACCGCATCATCAAGTGGAAAAGCGACATCCATGGGCATTTTTCTTTTCAATGTTTTATTTCTTTTCTCCTTTTCAACAACAGTTCTAACCTCCTCCTCACTAATGGAAACATATTTTTGAGCTTCAGCATCAGCTACAACTGCCACATATTCAAAAGAAACATGTTTTCCTTTGTTAGATTAACCACCATATGGATTCTTTGTTGATCCCCTATATGTACCATTGCAGTGTTATGGATTGTTGTTATTTGCTTCATTCTCTTTTCTTGTTCTGAGTCTATGTGGAAACTGTTGATCAAATTCATAATATTTGGCTTTACATAATAAATACCCTCCAGCATCATTGAAAAACTCTCAGTAAAATCCTATCAAAGAAAATACAATCTGTCAATGATCAATCATTTATAAAAAATTTAATGATCCTTACAATAATACATAACACATAAATATAAATAAGCATACTTACAATGTTATTTGAAATGTTGGATGTCATTTGTTCACACAATAGTGTAAATTATTTATCTGTGTCATACTTGTTCTTTGAGAGACGATATCTAACATTTTCATGTGACTTGGGAAATTTTGCAAGAACATAAACTTTGTTTGAATTCAACACCAAACATATGTCTCATACTCTACCTATAACCTCATATGGTTCACCCATGTAAATCATACCATAGTATAGATAGAGATGTGTACTATCATCAGATTCAACATCTTTAACATGCCATGTAAAATTTGTTTTATTTAGTTCTCGTGAATTCATCCATTCAGAAATAATCTTTGGTGTACTTGATGTGCCAATTGGTCGACTTTTATGATGTTTTTCAATTCGTGTATGTTCAACAGTCTTCAAAGTGTGTCCACCTGCAACTTTACATGGAATTATTGTCTTTGTTCCAGACCTATTCACAGAGACCTTCCTTGATGTCATCTTCTTGAAAACACACACACACACACACATATTAGTTAATAAAAAAACCATATATATTACTTAAAAAAGAAAAAAATTAATACTATAATTGTTTTTTTTTGTGTAAATCAGCAGATGTATATTGTATCACAAAGTTACATAATATACAAAAAATCTGTATGAACAAACATAGAAAGCACTTCCAGCTTGTTCGACAAAAATGACTAGTAGAACCTGATCCTGCAACTTCAGAACAGAGGCTAACCACGCAGGGATACCTAACATAGGACACAAAATGAGAGAGGATCTGGCGGACCTCATAACCAAGATAGAAAGAGACATTATAGAAAAGCATAGAGCCTTGAAGCCATTATAGCTCCAATACCACATAATCCTTGTTGGTGTTACTTGGGTCGGCCATTACAGTAACTATATCTAGCTTCAGAATCCTTTGAGGAATGGGGCGCTTCACCGTGCTGGTGTCGGTTTCCCCCGCTAGGACGTCAACTGCAATATTTGTCCCCTGTTGGATGGAGAGCTTGAGGAGTCTGGTGAGAGCTCATAGATTATGCAACAGCAATTTGAGTTCTTGAGTCAAAGCAATAATGTTGAACTCCATGGTGTCTAACCTTGCTGAGTTTCCAGCTGAAATGAGCGAAGTGGCCCAGTGCTCATCCTTTACTGCTTTTGCCTGCATGTTGAGCGCTTTGGCCATCATGGTTTTCATGCACCACATTTCACTTTGAGTTCTTACGAATTGCGTGGCTTTGGTGTCTGTGGTGCCTGGGTCCGTGATCCAGTGTATTTTCTTCTCCATTGCTTAAATGTCCAGCTTTTCTTCTTCCTCGATGATCGTAGCTTCAAGCTCTGCAATTTTTCATTTCTCTCTCCTAGAGACCGAGGTCTCATAAGCCTCATGGGATTTTTTCAGGTCCTAGTTAGCAGACTTATTGCGACTACCCTCCTTAGCCATTGTGTTGTTGTAGGTGTTGGTGTGGGTTGAAGAGACTGTGGGCTTCCTGACAGAGTTTAGATTGCCAAGAATCGAGCGAGGAGAATGCGATATCTTGGTTTCCTGGTGGATTACCTTAGTTATAGCTGGAGGTTGAATGTTATGGATTGAGATCTCCCACTCCACCTTTTGAGATTTGTTGTTCTTGTCATAATAAATCTTGTTTGGATTTCCTAGTGCCTTCTCATGATTTCAATCCAGAGCCATTACTCTGCCATGCTTGTGGTTGCTGGTTGAATGACATGTGTGCTCATCTGCTTCTTGCTGACTGTGCCGATCATTCTTTTTGTAAATTGTACTCCCTGTCCGATATCCTTCGTCCTTTTGGGTGATCTTCCACCCTGCCCTAGGTACCCCATTGGACTATTGCCAGTGGTACCTTCGATTGGCATCAAGTGTATGGTTAGTCTGCATAAGTTATTGATGAGCCCTATCCTGCAGCCCATCCTTCGCTCTCGATCCTCCTGTAAGGTCTTGCCTTGAGATGAGAGTGCACTGATTCCTAAGATCGTCTCCTGTGACGTCTTGCCAACAAGTGTCAATGATCTCCATCGAATGATTGACCGCCTGGTTGGCAAGGTTGTCCGCTAAGACATTCGGCTTTCGCCTAACTGCTTGTAGAAAAATGTTGTTGAGGGAGGAGATATGTTTCGCAATGAGCGTTATGACCATGGCTAATCTCTAGTGCTTTGTGACTTTCTCCGGCCACGTGCCATTTTGCATTCTCCTTACCACAGTGATGGCCAAGAGGGAATATCCTTCCATTATTACAGAGCCTTTACCCAGACGGATGAGGAAGTGTAACCCCTGTTCCAAGGCTGTGAATTCTGCTTCATTGTTGGTGGCCTCCCCTATTGCTCTGCAGAAAATGTGAAGGATTTCTCCTCTATCATTACATATGATGCCTCCAAGCCCTGTAGGACCAGGGTTGCCCTTGGAGGCCCCGTCAAAATTCAATTTGCAGAACCCTGGGATGGGGGACAGCTAGGTCGAAGGAGAGGGAACTGATCGAGGGTGGTTTGCTTGAGCCCAATGACCCGATAGACCATTCATGCCAAACAACAACAGGATGTGTTAATCATTAGGAGTGAGCAAATTGGTCTGCTCAGCTTTGCAGTTGGTAAGGGTAGTCTCTTTTAAACTTTGCATTATTACTGTTTTGATGGTTTCAAGCTGCCCAACTTCTTTTTGAAAAATTCGTCTGTTCCTCTCTTTCCAAGTGGTCCAGACTATAAAACCGGGGTAGAGCCTCCAAAGGGTGTTAACCGTATCACAACTGGAATACTTGGTGTGCCAATTCGCAATGGAGTCTTGAATAGAATCCCTGTGTCTGTTTGTTTGTTTGAATATTTCCTTCATCCAATCCTAAAGATTATTGGTCGAGTCCCAATCGTTAAGGAGATGGTTCGTTGTTTCCTCCTCCTTTTCACAGGGGGGCATCTGGATGGCCCAATAAAGCCCCTTTTCACTAAATTCTCCCATCTGAGGATTTTGCGATGCATGAGAAGCCATAGAAAAGACTTTATTTTTGGTTAGAGTGTGTTGTCCCAGACATTAGAGTACCAAGCTACTTTGTCTTCGAGGTCCCTGTGCTCGAGATACATTCTGGCCTCCTTGAGGTTGAAAGTTCCCCCATCGAGTTTACCCCACCTGAGTTGGTCCTCCTCCTTAGTGGACTGGATCATTCTATTCCAAAGTGGAGATTAGGGCGCTGAGGAGGTTTATCATGTCATCCTCCAGGGGGGGAGGCTCTAAGTTCCAATTCCTCTAGTGTTGGTTCTCGTTGTTGGCAGACCAATACTGATGGAATTTTATCTTACCTGTTGCCTGACACCATATCTGTAGGGTGAGATAATTGGGGTTTTCTAGTTTAGGTAGTTGTTGCCATGCATCCTCCCAGAATAAAGCATTATTGCCATTGCGAATTTCCCAAAAGCAGTGATCTTGAATGAGGTATTTTTTAGCTCTAGCCAAATTCCAAATAGGGGAACCTTCAAGGGCATCTGTCATTCTGATCAGATCCTCAGTTCTCCAATTCTCGGCATATTTGGCCTTCCACAATTTTTCCCAAGGTGTATGGGGTTCCTTGATCCAACGCCACCAAAGCTTGGCTCCACAAGCTTTGTTGACAGTGTCCGGGACTTGCAGCCCTAAACCCACCAAGTTTTTGGGTTTGGATACCTTAGCCCAGGCTACAAGAGTCCATTTGTGTTTATCCACTTTGCCCGACCAAAGGAAGGCCCTTTGAATATTCCTGATTTTTTGGAGCACCATTTTTGGAGTTGGGAGAATAGAAACAATATAGTGAGGAATGGCTTGAAGAATCGCCTTAGTCATTACAAGTCTTCTTGCAAAGTTCAAGAATCTGTTGGTCCAATAATTTCCCCTGTCCTCTAGCCTGGAGATCAAATGATCCTAGTGGAGTTTCTGCCAAGGCTTGCTAGTGAGAGGAATTCCAAGATATTTAGATGGAAGGCTGCGTCTTTTGAACCCTAGGATATTAGTGAGGTGCCTCTGGACTTCCAAGTGCATATGGAAGAAAAAAATAGAGGATTTATCCAGGTTAAGATCCATACCAGATGCTTGGCTTAACAGGTTCAAAATGGCTTTGAAACCTTGGGTTTCCTTGACTGAATGGGTACCATGCAGCATGGTGTCATACACGAATTGTTGATGAGTGGTTGCAGGATAATGATTCAGGGGTTGGAGACCTTTGATGAAATTCCTATCCTTAGCCATTTTAATGATGTGACCCAGGCCTTCCATTAAGATAAAAAAAAGGAAAGGGGAGATAGGATCACCATGACGAATGCCTCTGGATGGGAAGAAGGGGTCCAAAGGGGCGCCATTGACCAAGATAGAGAAGTTGGGAGATTTGACCATGGCCAAAATCCATCTGATCCAATGCTGGGAAAAACCAAAAGATTCCAAAACAGCTTCAAGATAATTCCAATTGACCTTATCATAAGCTTTTGAGAGGTCCAGTTGAATGATCATTCCAGCCTTTTTCTGAGATTGAAGGGTGTGGATCATTTCCTGTGCCAATAAGACATTGTCTATAATTTGTCGGCCTTCCACATAATTCGACTACTCTTCTGAGATGATCAAGGGGAGAATAGGTTTTAACTTGTTGGCCATGACTTTGGAGATGATCTTGTACAACAGATTGCAAAGAGCTATTGGTCGAAATTTAGAAGGTGTGCAGATAGCCTCTTCCTTGGGGATGAGGGCAATAAAAGTGGAGTTTAGGGATTTGAGTATGGAGGAGGATCTTGTAGAGTCCTCGACCATCGCCCATATGTCCTGCTTCACAATGTCCCAGCACACTTTGAGGAAGTCAATGGTGAAACCATCTAGTCCTGGAGCCTTGCCATTGGCCATGTCTTTTACTGCCTCATATACCTCCAGAAGGGTAATCAGGTGGTCTAAGGATTTGTTCTGCTCCTCTGTGATCAACTTGGGAATGGAGGTTATGACTGCGTTGATAGCCTCTTGTCTGTTGATGTATGGTTCTATAGCAATAAGACTGAAGTAGTTTCTGAGGATGGAGGCAATCTCTTGATCAGACTGAAAGGAGGTCCCCTGTTCATCCTTAAGCTTGGTTATCTTATTAGTGCATCTATAATCCATGGCTAATCAATGGAAAATATTGGTGTTTTTCTCCCCTTCTTTCAACCATTATATACGGGATTTTTGTCTCCATAATGTCTCTTCCTGGTGACATCTCCCATTCCACTTGCAGGAGGTCACGCTCCATGTTAATGGAGTTCTGGGAGATGTCCCCCTTGATCCAGTTGTTTTGTATTAGAGCCATCTGATCCTCCAGGGTTTGTTTGTCCTAAAAATTGATGCCAAAAACCTCTTGGTTCCATGTTCGTAGCTTTGCCTTTAAGTGCTTCAATCTGGCTTGGAGCCAAAACATTTTGGTACCTCTAACGTCCAAGTGCTCGTTCCAACATAGTTGGATGTTGGTGGTGAAATCTGAATGATTGAGCCAGAATTTTTCAAAGTGAAAAGGTTTGTTTCTAGGTGTACCAAAGATAGTTGCATTCAAAGAGATGGACCAATGATTCAATCCTCCAGATGGAATAATATCAGATTCCACCATGACTCCCTCAAGGAGAATGGTATCAGAGATTAGAAACCAATCAAGCCTAGATGCGAGAAGCCTGTCCCTTCCTCTCTTATTATTCCAAGTGAATATGCCATTTTTGGGTTGGATGTCCACTAGGTTAGCTGTTCTGATGAAAGAAATCAAGGCCTCAACATCTCCGTTTAGGGTATGAAGCCCTCCCTTCTTTTCCTCCAGATAGGTAATCATGTTGAAATCGCCACCATAGATGGCCTTAACATTAGAGTGCCTTTGTTGCAGCTTGGATAGGTTGTCCAACAGGTGTAGCTTATCCTCCAGCCTTTGGGGTTGTAAACATTTGTGAATAAGTATGTGCTAGCTTCTCCCAGGATCTGCATTTCAAGGGAAATGAAAGATCTAGAGGCCTTGACGTTTAGGAGGAGTAGGGAGTGGAGGTTCCAAAAGATGGCTAAGCCCCCTTCCAGACCATTACCTTCTACCTCCGTGTGCTCTATTCTCTTTCCCAGGCTCCTGCCTATCCCTTCCAGCTTTAACCTGGAGCATTTGGTTTCCTGCAGGAAAACAATGTCTGGATTTTCCTTTGTGACTTTATTTTTCAATAATCTTTGTTTGGTTTGGCTATTTAGCCCTCTTGCATTCCATGAGAGTATCTTAATATTTAAACAAGTATTATGAGGAGAATGGGAAAGCCTCAAGGGCTTTCATCTTGCCCAAGTTGATGAGCATTTGGCCGAGCTCATGGAACGTTTCATTGTTTGTTCTTCTACCTTGTTTCTTTCTGTGTTTTGCAGTAGAATGTGTTTGGTGTAGGTTTTGTGGCTTGATGCCCAGTCCCTTTGTCGTGCCTAGACTCCTTTTCTGCCCTCTCAGGGCTGCATCCTGCCTTGATAGGAAGAGGAAGTTGACTCTGTCAATCTCTTCCTCTGGAATGTGATCCACTCCTTTTTGTCTCCATTGCTCAACTATGGTATTAAGGTCCATTTCTTCTTTTTCTAGAGTGCCATTTAGGTACTTATCCTCTATGCCCACTTCACTTAATGTCATTTCTTCATCCCCTTCTACATCTTTCCTCAATCCTGGATCTAGGAGAAAGTCATCAGTCAAGATTGGAGTCGGCGTCTGGGCATTCTAATTGGTTGTTTCTGAGATTTCCTGCTCAGATGCTGGTGTTTGAGTGTCCTCATCTACACCAGTTTCCTCTCCAAGCACCTCAAATGCATTCATAGACCCTTTGTTGGTGTTTCCTGTCTTCGATTGGTTCCTTCTGTTGGCTCGGTGCCTACCCATGGATCGGATGAAACCATCCTGATTTTTTCTTGGGAGATCCTTAGCCTTCTCTACGGGTCTGTTCAGGGGACATTCTCGGATGAGATGGTCGTGTTCATGGCATTTTCTGCATATGAAGGGTATTTGTTCATAGTCTATGGCTTGGAAGAAGACTTCGTCTCTATATTCCAACCATAGACCTTCATGAAGAGCACCTAAAACGTCCATTTCAACACAGATTCTAGAGCTGTACCTTTTTTGGAGGGTAGCTTTGGAAGCTTGGATGAAGGTGTCCAGTTTATTACCGATTTGTTCCAATTTCATCGGTCTCTAGTAGTTGATGGGGAGGGAAAAAAAGCGAATCCAAATAGCAACATGCTTGAATGTTTCCTATTCTGGTGCAAAATTTGGTTTCCAGGGTCTCATGTAGAGGCCTGCAGAGGCATAGAAATAAGGGCCTCCAGCAAAGATGCGGTCTTTTTCTTCAAGGTTTGGAAAGATAACCATGAAAAAACCTTTGGCCCCCAGGTGGAGCTTCATATCTCCTTTCAGCTTCCAAGTTAGCTTGATCCATTGGCATAAGGCTTTTTCTGTGGGCCAAAAACCCATAAACTTGCAGATTACTACATGAATAGCCATATGATCCCTATAGGCTTGCAGTTCGTGGTCGGTAATGATAACCCTCAGCCTTTCTGTGGTTTCTGGCTTGCAACGCCCTTGGTCTCTATGTTGTTTGTCTTCAGTGGCCAATCCTTCTGGATCGGAGCTGTTCAGGGGGGAGGTTTCAGCTGCCTCTGCTTCTTTGGTTTTCTTTCTTGTTCCTCAAGGTACCTGCTCTTGAATGGGATCTCGTTTGTCTTTTCCTTCCAAAATTTTAATGCCTTTTGTCTGGTTTGGATGATGGGTTTCTTTTGTATTGCCATCTAGCTTTGTCTTTTTGCCGAGCTCATTTTTTCTTGTAGTGTCTAAACCCGTGATCTGCACTCCTTCCAATGGGCTTTTACCTTTGTCCATCATTATCTGTTTGTAGGAAGGGGCCCCATTGGCCCCTGCTTGCTTCATCCGTTGGGCTAGGGCAAGCCCCTGCTGCCTTAGATAAGTGAAAAGGGCATCGCCCCTTGCCAGAGTGGGTAATAGTGCATAGACTGCGATCCAAAACTCTAGGTCAGAGAGTTGCAGAAAACTATAATTGTTATTTAAATATAAAAAAAGTTAAATTATATGTATTTGAAAAATTGTTATATATATATCTATATATAATTATATATGAAATTTGAAATTATTAAAAACATTTATGAGATTATATAATTTTTAAATGATTATATCTACATTTTCTCAAAATATTATAATAAAATGTTAATTATAATCAACAAATTTAAATAATATTTTTTAATATTATATATAAATTATGTAAATTATATATTAGAAAATAAAAAACTTATATAAATCGCCATAATATACCTATCTTAAAAAAATCGGCCCTTCTCGCTGGTCGGGCCACGCAGGCAAAGGGGCCAAGGTTGATATTTGTTTTTAATAAAAAAAAAATTAATTAAAAAACTAATAATTATTTTAAAAAAGGTTTTTTATAATTAAACAACAATCAATAAAGATTATATATATATATATATATATTATAATATAAACAATTTGAGAAGATTTCGACAAAAATCACATGTAGAAGACCTGCGACCGTTTGACAACTAGTGTGATTCATCGTCAGGACAAGTTGAGGAGTTAGATCAAGGCTGCCAATTATATAGGGAGAGCAGATCATCCAAACAGCTAGGTTGACAGGGTTGACCATCAACGACTCTCTAAAACGGCTAGAAAAAATAATATTAAAATATTAATAAGTCAAATGTAATAGAAAAAATAACTGCTTGTAGTATATCAGTTTATCAATTTAATATATTTTCCTTAGGTTCATAAATTATTTAATTTAACTCGTTTATAATCATATACGTAAAAAATGGGGGTTTTATATAATGTTATATTATTTTATTTTATTTTAATTATTAAACTAAGTTACCTAATTCTAATTTATATAATTAATTGAAATGTTAGGGATGAGAAAAGGGGGGTGTTTATATAATAGAAATGTTTATTTATTTAATTCTTTATTGATATATCCAATTATTTATTTACTTTAATTATGCAAAATTATGAAGATCGGTTAAAATTAATATGTGTTTTCTATTTTTTTTATTTTTATTTTATTTAATGAGGTAAGGTAGAAATTTAGTAACAATATGTCAATAAAATTTTGATTAAGGAAATAGTAAATAAAAATTTAAAATAAAAACTAAAAACAAGCATCAAACTCTTATTTTTATTTTGTTATAACTTATCATTCTATATATATTTTAATTATAATTTTTACTTTAATTTATTTATTAATTAATTACTTACTTAATTTAATTGTTTATATATATATATATAAACCAGGAGGACAAGAACATGACAATAGAAAAAGAAAGATCAAAGGGAGAGCCCTAGGAGGAAGGAAAAGACAGCTAAAAGGAGAAGGAACCAGGGAATAAGGGGACAAATCGACAAGACTAAGAAGAAAGGGCAAGGATCCAACAATGACTGATCTTCCAGCCATCATCTCGATTGAGATTGTTAGGCCTTTTTTCAATTTCAATCGCTTCCCTGAATTTACGGTGATGGAATTGGGCAACCTTGGTAATAACCTTGGCCTCCTCAATACAAACATGATGCTTGTCTTTTCCGCATGCTCTGCTAACGCTGAAGAATTGGTTCTCCCATGTCTTAGGTCAGCTGCATGTTCATTTATCCTTAGGAAGGATTGTGTTGTCGTCCTTAGAAAGGCTAAGCCCCTCTGGAAGAACCTCAGGAATGAGGAATTCACTACCCTTAAAACCTTAAATCAGAACAAAGATATTATCGTTCTGAAGGCTGACAAAGGAGGAGCTGCGGTCATCCTTAACAGGGATGATTACCGCAAGAAGATGTTAGATCATCTTCACAATAGTGGCAGTTATAAAAAGTTGCTCAAGAACCCTCTTAAGAAAATTTCTAAGGTGGTAGCTCTTGCCATCAAATCTAGTAGCTCTGTGAATTCCCTAAGCCATAAACTCATTGAGAATAATCCTATTACTCCTAGGATCTATGGGTTGCCTAAAATCCATAAATAAGGGGGCCCCCTGAGGCTTATTGTTAACACCATTGGTGGTCCAACCTACCTTCTAGCTAAATTCCTTGCCCTTAAGCTAAAGCCCCTTGTGGGCCGTACATAATCCTTCATGAAAGACTCTGCATCCTTCATTAATGAGCTTAAGGACATTAAGCTTGACCCGGAAGACATCCTCGCCAGCTTTGATGTGGTCTCCCTTTACACTTGTATCCCGATAAAGGAGGCCTTTGAAGTAATCTATCGCCTAACAGAACCTGATACCGCTCAGCTGGTTGAGATTTGTCTCACTTCCACTTTCTTCTGTTTCGAGGGTGAGCTCTTTGAACAGACCTGTGGTGTTGCCATGGGCTCACCTCTTTCCCCTATTGTTGCCAATCTTTTTATGGAAGATTTCGAAGCCAAAGCTTTAGCCTCAACCCGTCTTCTACCCAAGCTTTAGAAAAGGTATGTTGATGACACTAATGTCATCTGGTCCCATGGCCAGGAGGAGTTGAATCTCTTCTTCAATCACCTCAATTGTCAATCCTCGGCCATTATGTTCACCATGGAAAAAGAAGTCAATGGTTGCCTCCCCTTCTTGGATATTCTTATTTCTAAGAATAATGATGGTTCCCTCTCCCACTCAGTGTTCCAGAAGAAAAAACATACTGAGCAATATCTTCATGTTGATTCCCATCATTTCCCCTCTCAAAAATTGGGGGTTCTTAACACCCTCGCTACTCGTGCCCTTAGGATTTTTGATAGTAAGAGCTTCGATAAAGAAAAATCCCATCTCCTTAATGTCTTCGTGGAGAATGGTTATAGTAGGCACCTGGGTCAGAAGGCTTTCCTTAAAGCCTCTAAAATTTCAATTATTAAAAAAGAACCTAGAGAACGCCTGTTAGGTGTCCATCTTCCCTATGTCCAGGGAACAACAGACAAGATTGCTCATATCCTTAAGAAGTATAATATTCCATCAACCTTTAGGCCCCTCAACACCATTCATAAATCCCTCTGATTGGTGAAAGATCCCATTGACCCTAAGGACATGAAGGGTGTTTACTTGATCCCATGTTCTTGTGGAACCTCCTATATCAAGGAAACTGGGCGCTCCATCCATCAAAGGATAAATGAACATGCAGCTGACCTAAGACATGGGAGAACCAAGTCTTCAGTGTTAGCAAAGCATGCGAAAAAGACTAAGCATCATGTTTGTATTGAGGAGGCCAAGGTTATTACCAAGGTTTCCCAATTCCATCACCGTAAATTCAGGGAAGCGATTGAAATTGAAAAAAGGCCTAACAATCTCAATCGAGATGATGGCTGGAAGATCAGTTGTTGCTGGATCCCTGCCCTTTCTTCTTAGTCTTGTCGAGTTGTCCCCTTATTCCCCGGTTCCTTCTCCGTTTAGCTATCTTTTCCTTCTTCCCGGGGTTCTCCCTTTGATCTTTCTTTTTCTATTGTCCTGTTCTTGTCCTCCTGGTTAAATCTCTCTCTCTCTCTCTCCTCTTCTCTATCTCTCCTCTCCTCTATATATATATATATAATATATATATTTAAATAAAAATATCAACAATAAATATAAATTAAGTAATTAATAAATAAATAAATAAATAAGTAAAATAAATAAAATAATATTATAGTGATAATATAACAAAATAAAATACGAGTTTTTTTAATTTTTAATTTTATCACTATTGCTTTATAAAAATTTTATGAATATTTGTTACCTAAATTTCTACCTGTACCGTAAATAAAATAAAAATAAACCTAGAGAAGACATATTAAATTCAACCAATCTCTAATAATTTTTTCAAATTTAATAAATAAGTAATGTGGATATAATCAATAAAGAAAATAATAAATAACATGTTCGTATTATATAAAGCACCCCTTTTCTCATTCCCTAACATTTCAATTATTATATAAATTAGAAATTAGTAGACTTAGTTTTTAATACAATTAAAATAAAATAAAAAATATAGCATTAAATAAAACCCCTTTTTTAGTAATAAGATGTATAAAGAGTTAAATTAAATAATTTATGAACCTAAGGAAAATATATTAAATTGATAAACTAATATACTACAAGTAGTTATTTTTTCTATTACATTTTACTTATTAATATTTTAATATTATTTTTTCTAGCCATTTTAGAGAGCCGTTGATGGTCAACCCTGTCAACCTAGCTGTTTGGATGATCTGCTCTCCTTATATAATTGGCAGCCATGATTTGACTCCTCAACTTGTCCTGACGATGAGCCACACTAGTTGGTTTGAAACACGTCGACAAAGGTCTTCTACATGTGATTTTTGCCGAAAATCTTCTCAATAATTGTTATGGATCACAGAAGCCTCAATTCAACAAAAACAAAATTCTAAATAATTTTTTT
>APFE031691600.1:0-23788 GCA_000404065.3 Pinus taeda | reverse complement strand
AAATAAAAAACTATTTACACATTCAAAAAAATAAGTTTTATAATATATAAAAATCTATAATTTTAAAATTACCATAATATTTAAACTCTAGTATTTTTAAGATAAAAAATGGAGGCAATTTGCATGAATCTCAATCTAATAACAACTCTTCGCCAAAATGTAACAAGTTTATATTTATTTAAATCTAAGATTATTTTTCCAATTCTATTTTATTTTATGTATAAAATAAAATAAAATCTAAGTTTGAACATGGCTCGGAAAGACACAAGTTGCCATTTTTTCACGGAAGTTGGGTATTGTACATGGGTTCGAAAGCCACAAGTGGTTATTATTTCTCGGAAGTCTCAAAGATTACTTGCCAAGTCACCGCATTGAAGGACATCACCTCATAAAAAAGACACACAATTTTACTATGCTATTTTGAAAAGCCGTAGTTTATTTGGGGTACATTTTGGAAAGTTTTTGTTATATTTTTTTTTATCTAATTTCTTTAGGTTAAGATTTTTTGGAATTACTAATTTGATTTATAAACTCTCCACAATCTAAATGTTTCAAGAATTTTTAAAATGCAAAATCTATAAATGCAATAAAAAACCATATATATATATATATGCAACTAAATCTCTGAAACTTCAAGTTTAAACCATACCGTTTTAAAATATAAACCTTAAACATCATTATTATTCTTGTCGCACTGTAGGATATAACGCATTGGGTAAATGCGTTGACTTCGATTTGACCAAAAAAATTAAGGTGCATGTATAATATTTATCTTAAAACTAAAAAATAATTTATTTTTTGGATTATTTTAAATCTAATTTAAACCATGATTATTCGTTGCCTCGACTCTCGTCTTATTGAGTCATCATTGTACGCTTATACTTCATCTGTCTGAGCGGGTACTCCCGACTCTAGCATTCATGAAGGATGGTATGATTCTTTTGATATTTTATTTATGCGAGTTTATTGTTTTGGCTGCTATTGGTCTTTCTAAATAATTTATATTATTATTTTTTAATTTTATTACCATCATCTCATTCTTGGTAACACATAGATACTAACCATTTGTAGTATACCTAGGGGGGATATTACCTTGGGTACCTCCCTTTGTACCCCACAATATCCCCAAAAACATTTTTGTATTTCGATCTTGATATTTCTGGGCATATTTCCATTTTTAATATATTTGTAGGTCAGATCTATTACAAGTGGTATCAGAGCATTTTCTTGGGTGAAGAGGGTGAATAATTTTTTCATTTTTTGTAGGAAATTTTTTGGGGCGATGAGTTTGCAAAGTAGATTTGAAAATTTTGGTGCTAAATTTGCAAAAACAAATTGCAGATCTGGATTCTTTGCGGAAAACTACCAAAATTAAAAATAAAAATAAAAAAATCGGTCGAATTAGAGTTCGGATAAGGGAGATATCGCTGATTTAAAATTAATTGTTTTGTAGAAAATTTTCTGATGAAAATTCATGGACGACGACTCTCCAGTTAATTTTTGTAGTTTTTGTGGGAAATTTTGGGAAACTAATTGTAGATATGAGATCCTCTTGAAAAATGACCTAATATGAAAAATAAATCGGTCGAATCGGAGTCCGAATGAGAGAGATATCGCTAATTTAAAATCAGCTCTTTTCTTTGTGATGATGAGATAGTTGCAGCACAAATATGAAATTCCAGAGTACCTAGGTCGAGATTTCTTTCCCACAAGAAGATGTAGAATGGTTGTTCCATTTTCAAAAACAGACTATAATAAGGATTTTGAGTCATATTGACCGAGTTTTGACCATTTTAAATTTGTCTCATAAAGTAGGTAATTAATTTTTTCAAACCCCTCATTCTACTTCATGGCTTCTACTGAGCTAATTTTTACAGGAAAAGATGATGGCCCTACTACTGAATAATTCATAAAAAGGGAAAATTCAACATTTCAGAAATATTGGAGACCTTTAGCATGACTTACGTTTAGAGATGAGGCTGCCATATAATGGAAATCACTAGACTGCAAGAAGTATTTAAGCCTTCCTGATGAAGAATTTGAAAAATTCCTTTCAGACAAATGATCTCATGCTAGAAAACAGGAGAATGAAACATGTAAGGGGTTATTTTCTGATGGTATCTCCTTATTACAGGTTCATGGATGTATTGAGAAGGAGAAGATCATTTTGTCTATATATCTTAGTTGCAAGCAAAATTTTACCAATGTTAATTTGGTAAAAAAATTGCAAGCTCCAACAAAACACATTGACAACACACATTTTGATAATGAGGATGTTGAAGTTTATAAATATTTGAAGATTGTTATGGATAAGTATGTATTGCATTCTGATTTTTATACTTTAGATATGGCTAATGTGGATGTTGTTTTGGGATTACCTTGGATGGAATCTATTGGTAATATCAATATTAATGTGCAGAAGCAATTCCTGAAGATCTGGTATAAAAAGAAGAAAATTACACTACAGGATATTTCTGTCAATAAACAGGTAGAGTCCAAGGAGGGTGAAGCAAAAAATGTTCCAGGTACTGACACATCAAATGAGGAGTCTGTGGTTGAAGTAATACTGGAAGATAAGAAACAACTGTAGGAGCCACAACAGGTAACACATACCAATCAGGCTCCATTAGGTGGTGAATTAAAGAAAGATACAAAATTGGTTAAAGCTTCAACATATCACTACCCACATCAACCAGCAAGAAAACAACCAACAAGATGGTAATGAATTAGCAATAAGGACAACAACCCCTGCACGACAGATAGAGAGGTGCGACTATCCACCCACATCACATTAACATAGAGGAATTGTCAGGATCAACTCCCATCTCAAGCAAGAAAGACACCAATTAGATCAAGTAATCACTTCTCACTGGGATGGCTAGATGCACATGCATGGTACCATTGGACTACTCTTTTGAGTATATCTTATTATTTTTGTTCTTCTTATGTTTTGGGGATGAAACATGTTTAAAGGGGGTCGAATGTAGTATACCTAGGGGGGATATTATGGGGTACAAAGGGATAAGTGGGCCATAGTTAATAAATAAAGTGGTTAACCCGCATCATGTACGGGACCACAAATAGTTAAGAATAATATGATAAGGCCATTGTACTAGATATATGGCATTGAGGGACCCATGGTATTGTATGTATGAAGCCTATATAGAGGCTATATACTCCCCATTGAGATATGTCAAAGATTGTTGTATTGGGAAACATATGTATTGTGGAGTGTTCTCCTTCCTTAAGAAGTGATTGTATGGTGTTACCCTACCTCAAGGGTTTTAATATTAATAAAGAAGTATTTCTATTTCTCTTCTCGGATCGATCTCGATATTTCTGGGCATATTTCAATTTTTAATATATTTGCAAGTCAGATATACTACACCATCCCAAATTAATCTGTAAATTAATACATGGTTTATTGATGTACTATCCATATCTTTTACTTGGTTAAATTATGTTCCACATTTGTACTTATCATTTACTTGGGGTAAAATTTTGTTCCAAGTTTGTACTTATTCGCCTAACCAAATCCATTCAGGTTTGAATGAAATTGTACTTGACCATCCAGGTTACATTTAATGAGGTGTAATTCGTGGCAAGTAACAACTTCAAGAGACAATCACTTGGAGCAACTTGAATAATTGAATTCTCGTAGGTGATCAACCAAACTAATTCTTCAGGCAAGATTTCATTCAGATTTAACTTTTCCAAACATAATATCTTTGTAATAAATCCTAACGTACAAAGCTTAATTCAAAAAGTAAAAGTTTATTTAGATTTAATTTCAAAATAATTTTCCCAGCTTTATAGGTTTATGTATTTTGTATATTTTATTTTATTAATGTAATATATAATATTTTTATATAACTTTTTTTAGAAGATAAATTATCATATTACTTGTATAATAATCACATATTCTCATCATTTCTACTATATTTAAAAAATCTTAAATAGTTAGTTTTAGAACACATTTATTTTGTTTCGTTTTTTAAGTACAATTACGTTTTTATTGTTCTATACTTTAATTTAATTATATTTAAACTAAGACTTTGTAGCCCATAGAGAGCTAGTTTTTCATATTTTAGCGATTAAACTAAACGACAAGAAAGCTATGCGACCTTGTTTAGTTATGGGACGTACCAAATACGTTTGTCACAATGGTCATCAAGCCAAGAGAGTTACCTCACCATCGTTGTTTTTTTTTAAATAAATTTCTGTGACATTTTTAGTCAACTTGAACTTAATCACATGATGAATTTTCACCCTAATACACCATAACCTTTCCATGTGAAATTTACCTCCATAATCATCACCCAAAATCATTACGATTTTATCATTTACATGGTAAAAGGGTCAATTCTACAATTATTATCACACTTCGTATAGTCTCATACATTTCTTCTCACAAACATTGCAATCTCACTTAAACCGAATCAAAGTCATATACTTCAGCTAAGTTCTTACGTTAAGAGTCTGATCCTTGTCGTGATTTGATGGTTTTGGATGTGAACCATGTTGTAATATTTTTAAATGCACCATCACACCATGATCTCAAAGGTGATAGCCACAATTAAGACCATCGTTATGATACAAAATAAATATTTGAGATTAAATAAATCTTTCTGTAAGTAATTCTAATGATTTTGTTTGTAATTGCAGGCACAAGTTGATCTCAACGCTAAGTACATTGAATTACAAGGTTAAAATAAATAAAGGAAAGCAAAGGGATTCATGGCCATTGATGGTGGTCTCTAGAAATAAAAGCTTAGATTCCTTGATTACCCGAATTGTTAAACATGTCCATCGATAATCAATATGTGAGTTGGAATCATGGCATGAAAGCCAGTTAGACAAAAAGAGCATCATGAGATTCTTGATACCACATAACAGTTTTTGTTCAAAGAAAAAAAATCTCATTGGTCACACACCATCACAGTTACAGAGCCAGTGTTAGATTAATCCAGAAACATCCGAATACACAAGGGTCATGCGAAAATCAGTTGGGGTGCTGGGTATGGAAGGAAATATAGTTTAAAGAGAACAGGGAAACTCTGTCTTATGTGTTGTTGTTATAAAAATTTATTGAAACTAAATCAACAGTGGGGGGTTTGAATCCATATGATAGGGGTATTCTCCGCAATTTTGTTTCTTTTGGTTCATTTGCACTATTGTATTAAGTTGGGGAGTTTGGTTGTAGGGAGGGATAGAGTAATTTGGCTATGAGATGGAAGGTTGTTTTGTACTTTTGTAGAAATTTTCCTTATGGAGTCAGATGTTGCTCAAGGACCGTGAACTCTATAATGAAATTTTGGTTAGATTTTAATATATTGTCATTCCAGTGCACTTTTGTTTGAATGTAAATTTATCTGTTGTTGCTAGAATTTCTCTGATTGATTTTAATTTTGCTCTAATTAGTTTGCTACTCTCTAATGTCGATAACTCTTGTATGTATCAATTGTTATATGCCAATGAAGCTATGTTAAAGCTTTCGTTGCAGGGTAGAATGGAACTGAAATCAAGTTGAATTCATCAGAATGATAATATATTGGATAATAAATTTTTATTGTCCATTTACAAGCTTGTTTGCTTTTATTTACATTGGTTGAAGTGAACTTTTTCTTTTAACAAATGAAAATAATTTAATTAGTTTTGCCTAAATGAATCCAGACATGCAAATGAAATTGCTTTCATAACTATTTATTAAAGCAAATTCACATGCATAGGTGCATTAATCTTTTGTAAAATTTTCAAACTATTTTGAAATGTACAATTCAACATTAATTATGGGTTCAATTATAAGAACAATCCTTTCCCCTTTTTGTCAAATAACTAGCTCTTGATTGAGAATGAGGTTATCCTTTTCCTAATCAAGATATGTTTTCTTCTATTATTTTCATTTTAGTCTTAGACTTTGGTTGCATTCACATCAAGTATTTTATTCTTTAAAGTCTCCTTAAGTAAGAGCAAGTCTCACTATGGCCAGTCTGAGCCCTAATTTCAGTCAAACCAAAAGGATCATCTTCTCTAAAAGAAATATCACACAAATTATTCTATTTTCCTTCAATTGCTAAGTTTAAGTATCATTTCTCACAAACAAACTCAAGGATATCATCGTATATATTTTACATATTATGATGATGTAGGCTATATTAACCTAGGATAGTCGTAGGGTAACTGGAGACCCATTAACTAGTCAAGATTTCCGTTTCACTGGAAAAATGGTCTAATTATGGCCCCGGCCAGGGAATTCCTCACGTGTTGAGCCAGGACATTCCCAACCCTACCTGAAAGGGGATGTGGCCTGTTGAGTTGTGGAGAGATCTGTTGTAGCTATGTTGGACGTAGGGGAGGCTTTCATCTGATGTGCGTGGATACTTTGAGTTGTACATGTGCAGAATATGTACGATCATCCTATTAACAACCTCTATTTGGCCATTAGTTTGGGGATGGAAAGCTGTGGACTTAGTAAGTTTTGTATCCAAAATTGACCAGAGACTTGACCAAAATGCACTCAAGAATCTGTTGTCTTGATTTGAGATAATGGACTGTGGGATCCCAAAGTGTACCCACACTCGCTCAAAGAAGAGCTTAGCAGTGTCCTCTGCTGTGATACTATTCTTTCAGGTCACCGTGATGGCCATCTTAGAGAATCTGTCGATGACCACGAAAATACAATCATTTCCATGCTTAATATAAGGAAGGATCTACATATAATCCATGGAGACAAATTCCCAAGGTCGACTACGAGTAGGTAGAGGAGTATACAAACCTTTCTTCTTGATGTTTGGCTTGGCAATGGTGCAAGCGATGCAGAATCTAATGTACTTCCCAACATCTTGACGAAGTTTCGGTTAACAAAAATACTTCTCCAATACCGCCATCGTTTTCTCTACTTCAAAATGTCCAGCGACCCGAATGTAGTGCACCTCCAAAATCATCTTGGCACACTCACTTGAAGGAACATAGATGTGTCCTAGGTGGCATAATAGTACATCCCGAAGGTGAAAATTTGGAACTTGCTTCCCTTCTAGGAGTGTTTGGTATATGCTACCTAATTTTGGATCATTCTTGTAAAGATGTGGCCACCCCAAGATCTCGTGCCCACAGGAGTCGAGCACAATGATTAGCACCATGACTGGTGGTTGGTTGAGGCAATCAGCGACATTATTGGTGCTTCCCTTCTTATACTTAATGTTCAAATGGAACTGTTGCAGATAGGTGGACCATTTCTGATGGTGATCATTCTGCAACTTCCCTTGTGTCTGTATGAACTGTAGAGGCTAGTGGTCTGTGTGGATGACTGTTTCCTTCCCCAAAATGTAATTCTTCCATTGACGGCATGCCTGCACAATGGAATACATTTCTTTATCGTAAGTGGGGTACTTTTGGACTGTGTCTAAAAGTGTCTCACTGTGGTAAGCCATTGGATGCCCATGTTGAGTAAGAACTGCACCAACAACATAATCAGGGGCATATGTCTCAATCTCAAAATGGTTTTTGTAGGTATGGTAATGTGAGCACTGGTGTAGAACATAGGCGATTATTCAACTCAAAGAACACTCATTGTTTGGTTTCCGACCAAAAGAACTTTTCTTTCGCTTCTCCCTTGGTGACTTGACTTAAAGGACAAGTGATATGAGAGAAACCCAACACAAACCTACGGTAGAAATTAGCCAGACCCAAAAAGTTGCGGAGCTCTGTTAGAGTGGTTGGGGTTGGCTAATCCTGAATTACTTGTATCTTGGATGGGTCCACATGTACACCCTGCTCATCAATGATGTACCCCAGATATTGAACCTGAGTCAGGCCAAAGGTGCATTTCTCCAAGTTAGCACACAACTTGTGTTTTCGAAGGGTTTGAAGGACCTTTTGAATATGGTGGAGGTTCTCTTCCCAACTTTGGTTGAAGATAAAGATGTCATCTAAATACACCACCACGAATGCATTGGTGAAGGGCTGTAAGATGTCGTCCATCAGTCTCATGAAGGTTGCATGGGTGTTCGTCAATCCGAACGGCATGACCAACCATTTGAAAATGCCCTCCTTGGATTTGAAGGTAGTCTTCCACACATCAGAGGGTTCGATATACACCTGGTGATAACCTGACTTCAAGTCAATCTTGCTAAAATATTTGGCCCCCTTGAGATGGTCCAGAAGGTCATCAATTCAAGGGATTGTGTACCTATTCTAGAAAAAGATCTTGTTCAGTGCCCAATAGTCAATACAGAGCCTCCAGGTCCCACCCTTCTTCTATACCAATACAGTCGGGCTCCCAAGGGGTGATGAGCTTGGCCTGATGTACCCTTTCTGTAGTAGTTCCTGAATCTGCCTCTTGATCTCATTGTTCTCCAGAACAGAGCGTCGATAGATCATTCCATTGGGAAGTGGCGTGCCCGGGTTCAAATCAATGGAGTGCTTGACCTTACAGTGTAGAAGTACACTTGTGGGTAAGGTGAAAATATCCTTGTACTCCTCCATGACCTTTCCATCTGTTGTTGTTGTGAAGAGGAGCCTTGCCTAGAAGTCGTGGCCACAACCTTCTTCTTGCCTTGGGGGCGAATCATAACAAAAAAAAATTTCCTGGTCTGGGAAATGATCTTACTACATTGTTTTGCAATGATCAAAGAGATGGTGGTAGGTAGGGCTACCTCCAGTATCCTGTACAACTTATTAGCCAAAGTAATAATCACAAAGAAAGGTCTAGACTCATATACAACATGTCACTTCCACAAGTATGGTTGTCCTAACAATAGATCAGAAACTTCAATAGGAGAAATGTCACATAGTACCTCATCTGTGAAGAGATTGATGTTGTAGGGAAGGCGACACTGCTGGCTGACACAAAGATCTCGTCCTTGGTGAAGCCACTCAATGGTGTATGACTGTGGATGTGATGTAGTCTTTAGGCCCAACTGCTTCATGAATTCTGCTGAAATGAGGCACTTTTGGCTCCCGCTGTTGACAATGAATTGTAATAGAGAACCCTTCACCCACATATGTGAGTGGAAGAGGCGTTCCCCCTCCTCTGGATCTCCAAGCTCAATTTTATGGATCTTTGTGGTGGCCACAGTGGCACTGGGCTCCGCATCAATAATCAGCTTCCCTTTGTCAGTCCCCTTATTGGGTTTTGATTCAGAGTCAAAACCTGCATCTGATTCGAAAGCCTTCAACTCGGCCACCAATGACTGCTTGGCCCGACACTTACTTGTATTGTGAGTGGAGCTCTTATGGATCTCACCATTTTCTTGTGTCCTTCTTTGTCTTCATGGTGTTGTTCTTTTCTTGCGGCTTCGATGGGCTGTCTTGGGTAGCCTCGTCTTGGCTCGGTCCCTTGTTCTGTGGTTTGGGGGTGCCTTTTCCTTGCATTGTATTCGCAGATCCAAAGTCCCACTTCTTCTGTTTAAACTTCTTCTCAATCTTTACGATGTACCGATATGTCGTGCCAAGTGAGGAAATGTCCAAGAACTCCATCTCGTCCTAGATGTATTTGTGTAGATAGTTGCAGTAATTGAGCACCAAATTCCACTTAGTATCCTTGATACCTAGCTTCATGCAAAGGGTATGGAAAGTATTTGTGAAATATGGCACATCTTGGTTCCTTCACTGCCATAGCATGGTCCACTTTATGTATTTATTTTCATAGCTCCTGACAAGGTAATATTGTTCCTTGATGGTGTCTTAGAAAGAATTCCAAGTGGGTGCAGCTCAAAAAAATGAGGGTTCACTCTCATCCTTTTGTTCACAGTAGGTTTCCCTCTAGTCCTTAACGTGTGGGGTGGCTTTGAGAAGTGCAAATGTAATCTTTTCCTGATTGGAAAAGTCATGAACTGAAAATTATCCTTCCAATAGATTTAACCATCTATCTACGATGCTTGCGCCTATTAGGCCTTCGAATATGGGAATATTTAAGTTAACTTGTACCTTAAAAGGAGTGGCACCTCCAAAATGGTTGTTGGATGAATATGCATCGCTTGTGGGTAGCCATTGAAGGATTTGGGAAAAGTTATCCATTGTCGCGTCCCTCTGTCGCTTGAGGGCTTCCTTGAGCAACATTTTGAAATGATCTCCTACCCCCTCATCTTTCTTTTCTTCCACCATGGGAGGTCATCAAGTTTTGCGAGGTTAATCCTGCAATGGTTCAACCAGATCGAGTCCTAACTCCTTATACCTTGACCTCATTGGGGACATGCAAAGAAAAACAGAGAAAGAGAAGACCGCTCTGATACCACTGATCCGAACTTAAACAGGAACATAACAACTTACATATATAATCATAAACACATAGATGCAATAGAAAAACAATTCATTTCATTAATAGAAAAATACTGAACTATGCTTACAAACAGAATGGAAATAAGATAGCTCGAGTGATGGTAGCTTATCGATGAGAAGAGATGTTGCGGCTACATGCCCTGAATTGAGTTACAATGAGGCTCAAGGGCCTTTTTATTATTGAAGAATAAGAGAAAACCCTAAACAACCAAAACCCTAACCCGAGGAGATGTAACATTAAGAGTTTATGGGCCCCGTTGGGGTTAGTTGGGCAGCCAACTTCCCGGGGTCGTAATTTGGTCATATTATCTCTGTTTGACATGTATGATACCTCATTGGAAATATTTATTCTAGGACTATGACTATTGACATAATTACTAGAGCAATCATTGAGCAATTTTGCCAAAAAAATGTCGTTTAGGGCCTCAAAACGGCTCTGAAAGTTCAAGCCCTGAGAAATTGCCAAAAATAGTAAATTGTGATATAATTAAGGAAACAAATAAAACTGACTGGGGGGTCTAGGTGGACTAGGCAGTTAGCCCCCAATATCCACCTAGATCAAATTATTTCAAAAGAGACCCGAGTATCTATATATTCAGGATCCAACACTTGTAAGGCATATATACACAAGGCATCTGAAAGGAATATGAAAGAAAGTTGGGCTGAGAGAAATTTGTCCACCCCCTTTTGACTCCTCCAACTATATTGAATTTTCTGACTTCTAGTAAGTCCTCCATTTTAAATTAAAAGTGGAATTATATCCCAAAGGGGTTGAAGGAAGCATTTACGCGATTCAATTGTGATTGTGGGTAAGATAGTCTAGAATTAGATAATATCTAGCTTATATTTTCATTAAGATGTTTCACTTTATGACAATCACATGTACTTTGGTAGTCATTATTTCATCTATCCTGATTTGTTTTCAGATCTTGACACATGCCATAATGATTCATTTGGTCTTCATGCTTAAATTCTATTTTAACTGGTTTAGATTTAACTCAAAAGGAAAATCATACAAATCAACACAATCAACTTGATGAGGTTTTGTTAGACCATGTTATTGAAATTGAGGTTAAAAAGAATTTACATGAATCTCTTGCATATCTATTCGTCAATGATATTGAGTCTGACCTTTGTTATGATTTGCAGGAGAGGGAAGTTCATTATGATTATTATGATGATGATTTTCCAGATGATGACATAAAACTTTCTAAACATAAGTATGAAATCTCAAATAAATGTTCTTCTAATGATAATATTTCTTCCCCTGGACTTATTAATTCTTTATCAGTAAGAGGATTAAGAAGTGGTTCATATATGATTCTAAGTATCTCTCCAATTGGTTTGGGTCAATCCATGTCTAATGAAGAATCTTTTTCTTATCATAATAAACCATTTGATTTTGAAAATGATATTCAATCAAATATTATTATTAAGTGCCATCATGATATGAGTCATGAAATTTATACATTAAGTAGTGATGGTTTAAAATTATTGGTCAATTTTTCATTTCATTTCATCTCAAATGGTTGGATATGGGTTCAATAAGGATTATCAAGAAAATGGGACACTCTTTTAACCTACAATTATCACATTTTATCATTATCTTGATGTAATTTATGAAATGGACCCTGATTATAATACTAAGATTCTTGTACAAGATTATATTCATCACGATCAAGGATATTTTTCATCTCTAAATTATTTCAAACAATTCGATGCTAATAATTATACTTATCAGGATATGATTGGAGATTGGCTTGAGCAGTCATATCAAGTAAAGTTCCCTGAAGATGGTAAGATCATACTTTATTTGTTTTTAGATGAAGACTTTCCAGGTAAGCATGATTTATTTATTTTTAATATCACTATGCACTAATTCTTTTTATTAATTGAAAATATTTTTGTCGTTGCAATATTGGAGTTGATTGTAGAAAATCTGTGATAGGTTAACTCGATAGTGCAATATAAATCAAAGCATAATACTATAACCTACTTCTACTATCAATTTGCGGAAGCTTAAAGATCGATCTGAACAATATAATCAGAAGAAGAAGAATCAATGACACAATACACATGAAAATACTTTAGGGAAAGTCTTAGATAAAACCCCACACTATTATATTATCATACATGGTGGAAATACATAGGAATTATACAAATCCTTAGCTCTCACATCTAGCCAAATCTCATTACAATCCTCATAGATGCTCACATGAAATCTTGGCTTCTCTCCAACCTTCCTGTCTACCCTCCAAGCTCCTATTTCCTTGTGATGTTCCTTGTGGATGATTAGCCTTTAAAACTACGCAATCCTCAAGGATGAACCCTTGACTGCATGCATGAGTTTTCTCCATGAGAAAACACATGAAACTGATAGTACACTGTCCTTTAACATTAATCTCAACTGGGTCTTTCTCAGAATAGACATGCATGATTTTTTGATGAGGGAATCTTCAGTTAACTAGAGTAGCACTAGTTGAGTGCATTAATGCATCAACTGACTATTAACTCACTATTAGTTCCTTAAACAATTTGGAACTAATTTAACTGGGCTTAACTCAATAAACTGAGTTAACTAATTACAAATCAAATATAACTCAATCTTATCTCCTTAATTTAAGGGATAAATCTTGTATGGCTTCAGAAATACTTATAACCTGAATTTCTCCAGCGAATTAATTTTTAAAAAATTAATTAATTATTTCCAAGTGGCTGTTAAGACTAAATTCGATTTTAATTCACAATTTATTTCAAGGACAAATTAAATTGGAATATTCTTGTTGCCATATTTCAACACTCCCTCTCAACAAGAAAGGGATTATCTGCCACCTCGATCCTGTCTCTATGGAACTCAAATTTACACATTGATAATTCCTTTGTCAAAATGTCAGCATCTTGCTCCTCTATCGAAATATACTGCAGCGACATAATCCTCCTCGACTTGCGAAAAGCCACGGGCAACAAATTTTTCCTTATGCTTCTCCACACTACCATCAGAAGCTTGCTTTACCTTGTAAATCCAACGAGAACTCACAATTGACTTGTTCTCCGGTCTCGGAACCACGTCCCAAACACTGTTACGAACTATGGAGTCATACTCCTCCACCATAGCATCAACCCAAATCGGTTGTTGCACTGCTTCCTCAAAGGAAGATGACTTGGTCTCAAAGCATTCCCTAGCAAGGGTCATGTATCCAGTGTACCTCTCAGGTGACCTCCTCTGTCTGTGCTGAGAAGATGGTGCTCCCACATTCTCTCTCGCATCCTCCAACAATTTTTCAGCTTCTCTTGTGTGCTTCCATCCATCTTTGGAAGACTCTGCTTGAGTGGATGTCTCCACTCCTGGAACCTCTACATGCAGTTGCTCCACATCAGTTTGAGGCTCCTCCTCCTTAGGAACCAATAGTTCCTCCAAAATCTGTAGTTGGAGCTCTCTCTCAAGGGAAACTCGCATGACCTTCTGCTCATCAAACTTGATATCTCTGCGAACCACTGTCCTCCGATTGGTAGGCAAGTACACCTGATAGTTGTGAGGTGTATCACTGTACCCCACAAATATCCCCAACTCTGCTGTTAGCTCAAGATTCTTCCATGCATCCTTTGTCACATGGCAATATACCGATGAGCCAAAGATCCTAAAGTGACCCACATCTGGTCTCTTATTGGAGAAAGCTTCCTCTGGTGTCTTCATCCCAAGTATGCGATGTGGGCTTCTATTCTGCAAATAGACCACTGTGTTGCATGCCTCAGCCCGTAAGTGAAATGGTAGGCCTTGGTCATGCAACATTTCCCATGTTGCCTCTACAATAGTTCTGTTCTTCCTCTTGGCCACCCCATTCTGCTGTGGGTTATGAGGTGTCATCAACTCTCATTTAATTCCTTCTGCTGCAAAGAAGTCCTTAAACTTTTGAGAGACATATTCTCCACTGTTGTCACTTCTCAAGGCCTTGATCTTCTTCCTTGACTCGTTCTCGACCAAATCTTTGAACTCACAAAACTTTGTGAAAGTTTGGTCCTTCTTTTGCATGAAATAAACCCAACATTTATGAGAATAGTCATCAATGAAAATCACATAATACCTTTGCTTCGTTGTGGATGCCGTCGAGAATGGTCCACACAAATAAGTATGAACTCGCTCTAAGATAGCTTCTACTCGACTGTCTCAATCATGAAAGGAAGACTTGCTGTACTTTCCCAAGGTACAACCTTTGATAGTGTCAACTTGCTCAAGTTTACCTTTGGGAAGTCCTGTAGATATCTACTGCATTATCTTCAAAGCCCCATGATGCAAATGGTCCAACCACCTGTGCCACAACTCGCCAATGTCTCAGCTTTGCACCAATTCTGCTTTCGTACTCAATGCTGCAAAATCATCTACCTCTATTTTATAGAGATTCTTCACCCGAATCCCTATCCTCTTGGTCTAACCCGTGGCTATGTGTCTTAGGAACACCCTTCCTTTTCTGAAGACAACATCGTAGCCTTTGTCCTCCAACATCGCGACCGATACCAAGTTCTTCTTCAGTCCAGGCACATACATCACATCTATCAAGGTGAGAGGAGCTCCATGCTCCCTCTGAAAAGCAAACCGCCCACTTCTTGAACACTATACACTTCTGTCATTACCCATCTCTATGCGCATCTTGAGGTAATTTCCCTCAAGGCAACTGAATAAATTTTTATCACCAGTCATGTGGAATGAGGCTCCACTATCAAGATACCAGACACAACCCATCATCAATGACACCATGCATGCAATGAGGGTAAATTCCATTTTGAATTGAGAGGCTAATGCCTCACCTTCCGATCCTTTCGAGGATCCCTTTTTGGACTTCTTCGATGGCCAATTAGTCGCATAATGTCCCATCTTGTGACAATTAAAACATCTTACTTTAGACATGTCACCCTTCTTCCCTCCATGAGAAGAATTCAATTTGAAATGGGAAGCCTTCCCCTTCCCTTTCCTTGCCTTACCTACTAAGGCCAGATTTTTTTCATCATCATTCTTGGATGAAGAACCATCTCATGTGCTCCTCCTGATCTCCTCCTGCATAAGATCCGTCCACAGTCATTCCCAATCTGGTAGTTTCTCTCTTCCATTCACAGAGTCCTGGTAGTTATTCCAACTCTTTGGAAGGCCAAGGAGAGCGAGGCTCACCATATCATCATCGACAGTAGTTATTCCCACACTGCCAAGCTCATCTTTGCAGGTGGTGAGCTTGTTCAGATATGTGGAAATAGTATCGCCCTTCTCCATCTTCATTCTTCGAAGCTTATCCTTGAGCGCCAATTTCCTCTAGTCTCTACTGTTTTGGTAGAGGTCCTTCAATGTCTTCCAGATTGAAAATGAAGTATCCTTCCCATGGAGACTCGAGGCAATATGGTCTCGAACTCTCTCAAGGATGATCTATCTCACCTTCGTCGCACACTTCTTCCACTCATCCAACTCTTGTGCATTAGTTGAAGCTGGCTTTGGGATTTCTTGATCAATGAATTCCTTCAAGCCATTGTCTTCTAATACAACCTCCATTCTATCTTTCCATGCTATGTAATTCAAGCTACCTTCCAAGGCATACTCGAGTCTCAAGCCATAGAACGCCATTGGGAAACCTTGAAGTATGATATGAATTCGATTTGCACCTGCAACCCCGAACTTCAAACTTCGAATTCTCTTCTCATTATATTGTTCACAGCTTCGATACCATGTAGAAAATCTGTGATAGGTTAACTCGATAATGCAATATAAATAAAAGCAGAATACTATAACCTACTTCTACTATCAATTTGCGGAAGCTTAAAGATCGAGCTGAACAATATAACCATATGAAGAAGAATCAATGACACAATACACATGAAAATACTTTGGGGAAAGTCTCAGATAAAACCCCACACTATTATATTATCATACATGGTGGAAATACATAGGAATTATACAGAGCCTTAGCTCTCATAGCTAGCCAGCTCTCAATACAATCCTCACAGATGCTCACAAGCAATCTTGGCTTCTCTCCAGCCTTCCTCTCTGCCCTCCAAGCTCTTATTTCCTTGCGATGTTCCTTGTGGATGATTAGCCTTCAAAACTACGCAATCCTCAAGGATGAATCCTTGACTACATGCATGAGTTTTCTCCATGAGAAAACACATGCAACTGATAGTACACTGTCTTTGAACATTGATATCAACTGGGTCTTTCTTAGAATAGACATGCATGAGTTTCTGATGAGGGAATCTTCAGTTAACTGGAGTAGCACTAGTTGAGTGCATTAATGTATCAACTGACTGTTAAATCACTATTAGTTCCTCAAACAGTTTGGAACTAGTTTAACTGGACTTAACTCAGTAAATTGAGTTAACTAATTACAAGTCAAATATAACTCAATCTTACCTCCTTAATTTAAGGGATAACTCTTGCATGACTTCAAAAAGACTTCTAACTTGAATTTCTCCAACTAACTAATTTAAAATAAATTAATTAATTATTTCCAAGTAGCTGTTAAGACTAAATTCGATTTTAATTCACAATTTAATTCAAGGACAAATTAAATTGGAATATTCTTGTTGCCATATTTCAACATTGATTTGATGGTTAGATTGGAAATACGACTTTGCTTGATGTTGTAACCATTGTGTAGTGTAGGGTAGGTTTTAGAAGTAGACTAGTTTGTGTTTTGACTTTTGCTCTTTCTTGTTGAATAATGCAATTGTGGGAGTTGTTTGTGATAAAGCTAAGGATGAGTCATCATCACGACTATGTTAGGGAAGTTACTTAACTTTGTTTGTTATGATTTTTATTCTTGTTCATCTTGGAATATTTAATAACTATCGAATGAGGATACTTAAGTGAATTAATCATTCATTAAACTTCTCTTATGAAAATCTAATTGTTATAGTTTTACTTTCTTTGAAATAAACCTTATAAATGCACATTTATTTTCAATTTGTTTAGTGCTTTATTTCTTTGGTGTAATGAAAGGTTAAATCATTAAGCATCTCACACAATATCTAACTTTGAAGGCCAAGTGTATATTTATAAAAGGGATAAAATATTAAAGGGAATACAATATGTGAGTTTTCAAAATTTCGTATCATACCTACATTTGATCATTTTGATCATTCTTGGCTTATGATTTGATTAGTACATTAGTGGATGTTCATTTTCTTTTGGCCTATTTTCATGCTTTTGTTTAGGTTTGGTTTGTCATATGTAGATCTCCCTGGTCCTTCTCTTCTTGGTTTGAATAGGGGTATATTTTAATATTTTCGGGCTCACCTTGGCATGATTATAGGGAAAAACGTTTATCCTCTGTTACAAATAAATGAAATCTTATCATTAAGGAAAAAAATTCTTTGAATATGTTTTCTTTTTGCTGACACTCAACCCTCATGATAAGTTAAGTTTATGATTTTGTAAACTTATTGTTGAATTGTACTTAATGTTTGTCTTACTCTTTCCACCACTATTTAAAAGCTTAGCCTTAAACCCAAGAGAAAGATATTGACATGATGGTTTGCTTATTAGTTTATGAGTCTTTAGGGAAGAAAGACTGACCACTAAACATTAGTCATTGAAAAAAATTTCACGCTATCTCTTGCTTTTAAGGAGAAGATTTGCCTCCTCATCTATTAAGTAACCCATTAATGGTTAATCACAATCATAGTTTATTTTTAACATAAGAGGATTAATGGCGGCATAGGAAGTCCCATTACAAGTCAACCTACCATGATCATGGGTCCTAACAAAAGTGACATTGCCTCTATTGGTTATCAAGCTAGGGTAATGACCTTTCGTCGCAAGACTAAAAGACAAGAGGTCTCATCACAAACCGACTTGTTCACTTTTGTTAGTTCTTGTGAATGACACTGTCGTTAGATGGTTACTGAGTTAGGACAACGACCTTAAGTTAATTTCCAAGTAATTCTCATAAGAAAAGCAATCACTCCAAAAAAAAAAAACTTTGAATCTATATCTAATAGGTGGCATAAAGAAATTTCATTGGGTTAAAAGGCATCCATGTCGAGGCTATAGATACTTGTTCGTAGTAGTGGCCATGCCTATGGTGTTAAAGTTGAATTAATACTATGATTTATGTGGTCTCCTCATCCTTTCCTAAGCTCTTTTCCAAGAAAGTTTGTTGTTTTCACTTTGGGTTTATAGTTATCTCGCTTTTGAATTATGGTGGAAATGATTTAGGCACGTTGCAAATGTCCAAATATTGTTCATACAAATCAAATTGGAAACTTCTCAAGGTATTTAAGCATCAATACTCCATAACATCTTATATTTATTCCTTGATTTTCATAACTTTCAGATCACTTTACCAAAGATAATCGGTTCACCGAGTCAGTTGTTGGCCTTCC
The DNA here is from genome assembly GCA_000404065.3 of Pinus taeda. Taxonomy (NCBI): domain Eukaryota; kingdom Viridiplantae; phylum Streptophyta; class Pinopsida; order Pinales; family Pinaceae; genus Pinus; species Pinus taeda. The sequence continues at coordinate 5,149 of APFE031691600.1, read as the reverse complement.
AACAAATCCCCTTCATTTTGGCACAAAATGATGAGGCCCCCATTCTATTTTTTGGATAACTCCCTTCTTTACTTGCATTTGGGCAATTGTTGATTCTTTTCATCTTTATTACTTGAATTTTCAACTTTTTGATGATTCAAGATTCGATCATGTTTTGATATATCCTTCATTATGGTCGTTGTGGTTCTCATTCCAGTTGCTTGATTTTACTTGATCTTCACATGTTTATCTTAGTTGCATGAAGCTTATTTGGCTTCAAGAGATCACATATTTGATTAACTTCTTTTGATGGTTTCCTAATAAATGCAACTTCGGTGCTTTCCATTTGTAATGTCAAAATTAAATTGCTTTCATCATTTCAATGATGTGCTTCTGTGACTTCTTCTTTTGAATTATTTGACAACTTTATTTTAATTTTATGTGATATCTTCAATAAATTATTACTATACTATATATATATAAAAATAAAAGGTCAGACATAACTTTGATGGTGTATATATGAAATATATATAGTGTAAAACCTACCAACTAAAATTTGTGTGGATATCACGTACGTATATATTGTATGAAATCCACGTATTAAAAAAACATGGGAAACATAATTTATAACATAATAATTCTGTGTTATAAAACAGTGCGTCAATGAAACTCTCGGATTAATACATTTTTTAAAAGCAAGTGAAATAATATAAGCGAAATCTGTATTGAGGTGGGAATATATATTTCAACGGCTACACGTTTGTAACCAATGTAACGATATTATCAAATCACTTAGTAAACTATTTTATTTTTTATTCAAAATTTCACATGCTCATGATACTGTATGTATGAAGCTTATATGGAGGTTAGGGATTTTTCATTGAGAAATGTCAAGGATTATTGTGTGGACATGCATATGGCTTGTGGAGTGTTCTCTTTCTTTAAGGAGTGATTGTATGGTGTTATCCGACCTCAAGGGTTTGATATTAGTGAAGATCTGAAGTTTCTCTATTTTTCTCTTGTATTGGCTCTTGCATTTAATTGCATTATTGAGTATATTTTGCATTGTTATATATTTTTAGGCCATATCTATTACAACTTCGGGGGCTATTTTGAGGCCATAAACAACATTTTAAGGGAAATATCAAGGCACAAGTGTACCGTTGGCACACCAAAGCCGTGTTTTCAAACAAAATTGATAAACGAGAGATTTCCAATGAGATATTTTGAGTGTAAAATAAAGTTATTATGCAAAATTTAAACCTAGAACAATGTCGGAAAATTATTTCTATTTTTCTAAGTGGATTGGTTTACTTTTTGCAATAGTAGCATATAATTGTTTCCCTACAACATGATGTAATTTATTGATTCCAATTAGTATAGTTTTAATTCTTGCATCTTTACTTTCCATCATTATTTTTTGCTAGAGGAATCAACAATTGGACCGGTCTCATACTCATGTGACATGGCGTTGACTCCACTATAAACCCTAGGTGGGTTTGTGCCACCCCCAACATGTGACCATGGGTTAGAAAATTTAAAGGATTTGAACATGGAACCTTGTCCTCACATTTACTTTAAATTTTCATGGTATTTCCAAGCGAGCTCCCCCAAGGGGGCTTACTTTCTAGCATTTTTATTTCTACAATTTTATTTCATTTGTTTCCTACTTTAATTCTACAATTTCAATCCCTACACTTTGATTCTTTAATTTTCATCTTCTAATAGGATATACCAATTAAGTTTAGTATTAATTAGCTTAACCACTCTATTAACTTGATAAAGGAAGAAATAGTTCCCATAGATTAGATTGCATTGACGAAAAAAGGAAAAAACTATAAATTGCATATATGGTGTACGATACCTCTTAAGTTTGCACAAACCCCGACTTGACATATTAAAGTCGAGACTCTTAAGGCTACAACATTGTTGCTAAAATACTGATGGCCATAAATCATTACGATGTTTCTTTAGTGGGTGAACTAGATGAATCCATTGGTTCAGATGTTGTGTTTTCCTCTTCTCTCTAAGCATCCTCATCTCAAATGCCCTGCCATTGAAACAATAAAATTATAAGTACACCATTTGAAATTAAATATTAATATTTTTAATCATAATTATGATTTTATATCCATAATATCATCATGGTCGATTTTCACTCCACCGTAATGCAGGAAGTGTTGTCAATTTTTTGCCTCACTAGTATTATTTCTCTCTTGATTAAAAGAAATAGGCAAATTAATTATGGGGAAAACCTATTGTGAATAAATTTTACAAGCAATCAACAATTAAAGTCCATTGATTTTAGTTACCATGTTTTTGATAAGGGTAGATTGTGTTTACCCCATGCTTTGTCAATATTCAACCATGATTTGAAATATGACCTTGTACCTAATCTGAAGATCTTCTTCGGTGGTCACAATGTTGAATTTATCCCCTACATTACATAAGATCACAAAATTTTCTTATTGGATAAGAGTTGGATTATGATAGGAGTGACATGGCTTTATGTTTCAGTACGTACAAACCATGCTTTTGGTTTCATGTAAGCTCCCTAACAAATTTTATGTTTTCTATATTTTTTGAGCCTTTCCTTTTTTGCTTTAGAGGTGTGTAGGAGTCAACAAAAGGTTTGAAATTTTTTAGATATCACAATTTTTAGGTTTAACTAAAGGAAATTGTACAACTAATTTCGGATTTTAGGCATCTGTGGTTCATTTCTTTTGAGCTTAGTCTCTGAGTATCCACAGTAGAAACCATATTTGTCAACATTTCAAATCCCAACAGGGATCCATCATCGGGACCAATCTGAATGATGATAGAAGAAGAGCTTTGTGGTAGGATAAATAGTTCTGCAGCTTTTCTTGCTATCTTCATTCTGAAATTTTCGAGTAAAATAGTTTCACTCCCTGTATCCCCTCTGTACAGGGAAATGATTCTGGATTTTAGGCATCTGTGGTTCATTTTTTTGAGCTTAGTCTTGGAGTATCCATAGTAGAAACCATATTTGTCAATGTTTCTAGACTAGGTGGCATCTTATTAAAATATCATATACCTTCCTAGACTTGGTGGCATCTTTCCCTCTTTTCTCATTCTCTTCTCCTTTTAATCCTCCAGTAGATTCTTCCACTCATACTCTAAGATCATTAAAGGATGCTCATACTTAGGATTTTTTTGCAAATAAACCCTATTGATCCCACACATATTTTAAATATGTTCTACCAAATGAGGTTACTCTACTTTTGTTGGAGAAATAATGAAACAAATCCTCTGAATAGTCCATGAGATGTTTTTTCAAATTTGTATTTTAAGCATTCCACCCTATGTGTATCGTGGGCTCAAAAATTTGTATGAATTCTAATTAAGATACCTATAAAAATTGTTGTATCCTGCAAAATGATTTAATTAGTAATTTAACATAATTCAAGAGATGTACATTTAAATACATCTCTTACCTAGGATCTTTCATATCTTGATTGGAACAAGGTTCTCTTCCACCAAAAATGTAACTAACATTGTTCCCTTGCTAGTTACATGTGTAAATCTAAAAAAAAATCTATATAATCACTTAAATGGTCAATTCCATAACTTGATTTCACATCTTCCCTATACATAATAAGGACATACCCCACACAATTACATGTGTTATCACATGAATGCATGTAGGCTTGACTCAACATGACTTACAAAACACTTGGGAAATAAACTTGACTATGGCTAAGTTTTATATGTTGGAACAAAACTTATGGGTTGTCGGGTACATCCAATCATGCACCCCTACTCAATTACATCATTTCGTCTTAGGTACAAAAAATATTAAGTATTTTTTACGACAACACAAATGTTAGCACAACTTCTTTGTAGAAATCATATGCTCAATATAAGGACATTCACTCCATCGCCATGCATTATGTTTGTTCTACCTCTTCATTAGAGACTTCCTTATTTGTCCTTCTTTTTAAATTCTTCTTTGTCCTTCACTATTCATATTTGTCACAATTTTCCTCTTGTCATACTTCATCATGAGTCTATATTTCATTGCTTCTTCTTTTCTCAATCTTTGCCTTGGATACTCATACTTCATCTATCATTTCTTAGAGTAGATAATTCTAACAAATTAGTTATACCCATATTGAGTTAGCTAGGCTCAATAAGGTTCAATTCATTCATCCAAGATTCTAAAGAATGTGCGAGGGCCCGCGCGAATATTCGAATAATTATATTATGCCGCAGGGGGGGTTTAGACTTTAGGTTTGTGGGTTTTTACAAGGTTTGCGTGCTGGGGGTAAACTTTAATCAAAATATTTTAAACATAGACCCAAAAATGTGAGCGCGCATGGTAAAATGATGAAATGCTATGGGTAAAGGGGTGGGTAAGAGGTTATTTAACTTAACCGAATGTTAAGTTGATCCCAGGGTTAGGATGCAGAAGGCTAATGGTAGCCCAGGTGGACTATCATTTCCCAAACTGATATTTTAGGGCTATAGTGCCAGGGGATGGGAATATGTACATAGGGGGGTTATTCACATAGTTTTAGTAGAGGAAGGGGAGATAGATAGGGAGCTATATAGTAAAATTAGTAGTTAATATGACTAGTGATAAGAAAGCACTAAGTACGTTAACCTTAGGCTATTAGGAGAAAAAATGATTCATAAAGGAAGTATGAACATTCCTCGAGTAAAGCAGATCTTTACCAAGGTAAATGATATGGAAAATGATGAAACTAAGAGGTATCAAGCAGATCTTGACCTCTTCAGGGAAATTAGTGAGTGATTTAGGGAATAAGGAAGAAGGGGGAAGTTAGTCATGCCTCGCTTGAGCCCCTCCATATGAAAATTGCCTGATAATTGTGACCTAAATAGATATGACACTTAAAAACATGAAATTGATCACAAATCAACATTCTGCAACCTCAAAACTACCTACCCAGCCTACTTACCTAGTATTTTTTCTTCCTTTTGGTTTGGATGCACTTAGACTTGCAGACCCTGACTATCCTTTTTTTCTTTTGACTGCCCTCCTATCTACATCTACACTTATTTCATCCAGGGGCTCAGATTAAGTTGTTGAGCACCCTTGCTTCTCTACCTATCTAAGAATCTGCCAAGATTAAGCTATTTGGACAGATAATGATTCTCTATATTCTACAACAGGAAATTGAAACCTAGG
>APFE031691597.1:0-10964 GCA_000404065.3 Pinus taeda | reverse complement strand
TAAATTGGGGTACCTTTCATTATTTCCCTATTTTTACTCTTTCTGTCTGCATCATGTGTATATAAGAATGGTCTGGCACCTTGCCTGCCTTATATCCGTCCTAGAGGAGAAATAAGACCTAGGTGTTGTGTGGAAAAGAAAGAATCTCATCATCAATAATTGGATGACTCCACTAGTTCTTGACATTGTTTACCATGTATTTTCCACAATAATTGGATGGATTTTCGGGTATGCTATCTTTCAGGGGAATAACCATGGCACTAGCAGTGCAGGGAGAGGTGCTTACCAACAATCCTTGTTGGGTTGTTTCTTTTTGTTAACTTGATGAGGTTGTTCACACAAAGCATGTTTTTCTTTGTGTGCAAATATTGCCACTATGTGAGCATAGACAAAGGCATTGTCTACAGACTCCACAAATGCCACAGAATAATAGATGATAGTTCTTTGTTGGAATTTGGTGAAAAAAATTCAAAAAATCAGAATGCTGGAGTTTTTCTGATGGTAGAAATGGATTACCACTATAAAAAACCTCTTGGGAACTGAAAATCCTAGAGGTTTGACAACTATAACCCAGATTTTCAAAACTTTCTACAGGATTTTGTCATTTTGTCAGTTTTTTTGGCTACGTCATAGACAAAGGCTTTGTCTACTAATGCCACAAAATAGCCTGTACTGTGTAGAAATCTGGTGAAAAACAATTTTTTTGATGGTAGAAATAGATTCATCACCATCAAAAACCCCTAAAGCACCCAAAATCCTCAAAATTTGATAGCAATAACCCAAATTTCAAAACCTATTTGTCAAATCACCTAAAATTTTATCTCAATGACTATGTTCCTCTTAAAAACTGTAACATTGAACTAGGAGATCAGAGACCACCCTGCCTTTGTATAGTCATCCCTCTTAAGAACTGTAACATTGAACTTGGAGATCAGAGATCGCCCTACCTCTGTATAGTCATCCGTCAGTGTAATTCATTGATGGTAGAGGTTAATGATGTGATCTTCTTCATCTCACTATTTGGTCTAAAATAACCCTACCCTGTGAGGTAAATATTCAGTCAACAACGGTTAGTTTTATATGTTATATATTTAGGACATTCTACAGTAGTATGATTTTGATGTGTATGTATGTTTGTGCTCAAAATTAAATTTTAGCTAGTTTAGGTCAACATAAAAATAAAAAATTAGAAACTTAAATAATATTTATGTTTTTCTCTCCAATAAATAATAATAATGAAAATATAAAAAGTTAGCAAAAAAGGTTTATAATAATAAAAAAGGTTTATAATAATAACGAAAATAGAAAAACTTTGTTGTGGAAACAAAAAAGAAAATAACCATATAGATAAAAAAACTACAATGCAATTATCTCATGCTTTTAGATAAAAAAAAATTACAATACAATTATCTCATGCTTTTAGATAAAAAAAAAATTACAATACAGTTATCTCATGCATTTTTGAATGGATCATAAATTTACCTTCAACAAAATATTTTACCACTTTAAAGTTCAAAATTGGGTGAAATTTTAAACAATTTTACTCTTTACAAAATCCACTACAGAGAATCCAAAATCTTGCTCTAAAATCTTTTAATATTTATTTAATTAATTATTTGTAAATTGAATATTTAAAAGGAAAATCATATCATTTGGGTATATTAAAATCTTTATACACATAAATATTTGGACATAAAAGTTGTAATATTAGAAAATATTGATTTGATGTACTTTTATTATAAATCTTGTTATCATGCAATGTAAAAACATCATTAAATCTAATATTAATATTGAGAGATTAATATTCATATTCATATTATTATTAAATCTAATAGTAACATTATTCAACTTAATAAATTTTAATTAATACAATATTAAACTTTAATATAATATCAAATTTTTTATATTACAATATATTCATTATTACATGACATGTATATTAGCTCTAGTATATATGGGAGGAGAACAAAGACATATAGTGATATAGATAGAGAGATAGAGGGAGTGAGAGATGGAGTTGGAAGGAGAGAAAGGGAGGGAAGAAGAAAGGCATAGAGAGCGAAAAGTGGAAAGAAAGAGGGGGAATGACAAGGAAGAGATTGAGAAAGAGTGTTTATGCTTGGGGGTGAGATAGAAAGACAAATAAGGTGAGATGGATAAAAGGTGGAAGGGGGGAGAGAAGGAGAGAGAAGTAGTGAGGGAGGGAGATAGTGCCAAAGTTGGAGGGCGAAGAGAGATAGAGAGAGAGAGAGAGAGAGAGCGAGGGGAGGTGGGATAGAAAGGGAGAGAAAGGAATATAGCGAGGACATGAGAGGGAGAAGGAGAGAGGTAGGGGAAGAGAGAAAGAGGAAGGTAAGAAGAAAGACACATACATAGAAAGGAGGAGAGAGTGAGAGGGAGTGATAAGGGAGATGGAGATGGAGAGAGAGGGAGAGAGGAGAGCTGGAGGGAAGAGAGATATAATGGGGGAGAGAGAGAGAGAAGGGGAAGAGAAAGAGTGAGGGAGAGGAAGAGGGTGGTAGAGATAGATGTATATGGAAAAAGAGTGTGTATGTTTTGGGGATGGTATAGAAAGATAAAAGAGATATAAAGGGAGCTAGATATATAGATGGAAGGTGAACATTGGGAAGAAGAAAGAGATAGAGAGAGTTATATATAAATAAATATGGAAAGAGAGAGCCCATATGTTTTGCGGGGGGGTGGGGGGGCGATATAGAGAGAAAAATAAGGAGAGATGGAGGGAGATATAGATATAGATAGAGGGGGGAGATATTGAAGAATATTTCTTTCACTAGATGCATTGTTTTAGTGTAGATGGTGATTTATAATCCTATTTGATCGCTTGCCTTGAAGGGCATAAGCTAAATTAGAGGGAAGAAGAGGAATGAAGAGATAGAGAAGGAGAGGAATGAGAAAGGGAGATAAGGCTAAGAGAGAGAGAGGGAGACACAAAGACGAAGGGGGAGAGAGTAGGAGAGGGAGAAGGAGGGAGGTAGGGAGAAAGTGATAGGGTTGGAGAGAGAGAGAGAGAGAGAGAGAGAGAGAGAGATTAGGGGAGAGAGGGTAGAGGAGAGAGAGGGTAGGAGAGGGAGAAGAGAGAGAGAGAGAGAGAGAGAGAGAGAGAGAGAGAGATTAGGGGAGAGAAAGGGATAGAGGGGAAGGACAAGAGAGAGGAGGATAGAAGGAGGGATAAAGAGATGGAGTTGGAAGGGGAGAGGAGGGGGAGAAGAAAGACATAGAGAGAAAGAAGTGGAGAGAGTGAGAGAGGAAGTGACAAGGGAGAGATGGAGAGTGTGTGTGTATGTTTGGGGGTGATATAGAGAGACAAAGAAGGAGAGGCGTAGAAAGATATAGATATAGGTGGAGGGGAGAGAGAGGGAAGTATATTCCTTTCACTAGCTACATTGTCTTTACCATACATGGTGAGTTCTAATGCTATTTGACTGCTTTCACTAGATGCATTTATTTCAGTGTAGATGTTGATTTAGAATGATATTTGATTGCTTGAACTAAAGGCATTAATTTCATTGTAGATGTTTATTTCTAATACCATTTGATTGCTTGCACTAGATGCATTGATTTCAGTGTAGATGTTTTATAATTACATTTTATTGGTTGCACTAGATGCATTGATTTTATTGTAGACATCGATTTATAATCCCATTTGATTGTTTGCAATAGATGCACTAATTTTAATTGATATGTTAAAATTATAATTCTATTTGATGTCTTGCACTAGATGCCTTGATTTCAGTGTAAATGTTGATTTCTAATCCTATTTGATTGCTTGCACTAGATGCATTGATTTTATTGTAGATGTTTTCTAATTCTATTTTATTTCTTGCACTAGATGCAATGATTTTAATTTAGATGTTGAATTCTAATTATATTTGATTGCTTGCACTAGATGCATTGATTTCAGTGTAGATGTTAATTTTTTATTGTATTTGATTGCTTACACTATATGCATTGATTTTTGTGTAGATGTTGACTTCTAATCCTATTTGATTACCTGCATTAGATGCATTGATCTTAGTGTAGATGTTTTTTCTAATTGTATTTGATTTCTTGCATTAGATGCATTAATTTCAGTGTAGATGTTTTTTCTAATCATATTTGATTACTTTCATTAGATCCATTGATTTCAATGTACATGTTGATTTCTAATTTGATATAACTGGATGTATGATGCTACATTAATTTTAAAGTGATTGGATTAACAGTGTTGTTGATTTTAGTTTAAACGCAAAACAATTATTGACAATGTGCATTGGTTTTTGTGTTATAGTAATTCAAACTATCAATATTGGAGAGCAAGAGAGAAAAGGTAAAATGTTTACTACAATAAATCGAGTTAAGGATTTGAATGATTTACGATTTAAAATACACTTTTCTTATAATAGATATGAAAATATGACAAAACTAACAGGGGTGACAATAGGAACAAGAGAAGAAAATAGTTTGAGATTGATCACAATGAAGGCTATTTATAATTGAATACATTCTTATTATTCATATTGTTTGTCATACAACACTATTACATTATCTTTTTTTTTGCTTAAGGAAGAGTCATGCCTTCTTTTTCATTAAGTCAAACATAGTTTACAATACTTACATAATTCCATAAATAGTAGGTTGTTCTAAACTCTCTAAGCTCTCTAACCCCTAAAATATCCCACCACTCACTTTCGGGTACCGAATAAAATAACTTTCTGGCCAAAACCCCATGCTGACTCGCTCTCTAACTGCTATAGGAACCCTGCCTCCCAAAATTCTTGAATAAACCTATGCTAGAGAAATATGAAGCATAAAGTCAACCCTCTGACCCCACTAAACCCTCACACATTCCTGGGCATTGATCGGACGAGAAATAATCGGATGGTGGAGCAGAATATTGCACGCTCGAAATTGATTGAAGTTTAATGTGCGACGAGGGTGGTTTCCCGACCCTTCCCTCATCCATGTGTTGAGCGATGAAAGGTATCGCTACCCGACGAAATCACCTTCGGCTTGAAAGTGGTGCGATCGCACCAAAACCCCCCGATAGGTGGTTTAGCAACCCTGTCATGAGAGGAATGGGAAATGATGCAGCAAGAACATTTAATGTTCTCAACCATTCTCCTGACAGTGAAAACCTAGCATGCGCCTTCAGGGCTTTTCGGCGGATTAATGATCAAAGCTGCAGAGTCCTCCTCTTTCGTGCTCTCTTTTGTTAATCTGTATGACCAGCCATGTGAAACCTGCAAAAATCTGCTCATTGCATCTTGGCTTCCTTAGCTCTGTTCTAGTACACTCTTTTGCCCTCTTCTGCCTAGGTGTGGCAAAGAGCTTTTAGTTGGCTTTGCGGCATTTCTCGCCATCTCATCGAATTCGTGCTGTCGTTACAGGTGACCCCTTCGTTAGCTAGGATGTGAGCCAATTTGTTGGCCTTTCTACGCACATGGTTGAATCTAAGTATACGAAGTCCCTGAAGATGGATTTGAATTTTTTGGAGCACCCTTATTAACCGCCAATGTTTTGTTGCTTTTTCCGGTCTTGTGCCATGACTAAGTTTCTTGGCTACGTTGATGACTAACTCTGAATCAGCTTTTATCATCACCTTGTGGCAGTTGCCCTATTTCAAAAAGTCTAAGCATTGCTTCAAAGCCATTAGTTCCACCATGTTGTTGGTAGCTTTACCTAAATGATAGTGGAAGACGGAGATGTTTCTTGTTTCATCCCTTAAAGCTCCTCCAAAACTAGCGATTCCAGGGTTATTTTTTGAAGCTCCATCAATATTAAACTTTAAAAAGCCTTCTGGGGGGGGGGGGTCCAGAAATCCTCAATCGGTTCCCTTAAGATTATTTTCCTGTTTAAACCTCGAGGAGTAAGCCCCTGCATGTCTAACTGTCTGAGTATTCTCAACTCTGTTTCTGAGGGAGGATTTTTGGGGAGATCCCTAACTGTTGTGCCCACTGTCTCTTTTAGTTGTTTCAAGATCTGCTCCAATAGGTGGAGAGAAGAGTTCTTTTCTTCTTTGAAAATTCTTTTATTTCTTTGTTTCCAAACATTCCATATTATGAAACTTGGCAGGAGAGCCCAGGCAGAGTTAATAACCTCATGTTCCAAAAAATTATCCCTCCAAATGTTTATCGTGTTTGTGATACTATCTCTGTCTCTATCGGATTGATTAAAGATGGAGGAAAAAAAATCCCATATCCTTGAGGTGAAAATGCAGCTATTGAGAAGATGTTCCATTGTCTCCTCTTGTGCTTCACAGAGCTGGCAATGGGAGGGTCCCAACATACCCCTCTTTCTAATATTGTCCCAGGTTAAGATTTTCCTATGGTGAACCAGCCACATAATGAGCTTGATTTTCATCCAGCCTATGTTCCTCCATAGCTTCTGCCAGGATCTGACCGAAGCTTGTGATTCCATCCCTAGGAGAATGCCTTTTGCTTCCTTAATATTAAAGCTTCCCTCTTTTTTGTTACCTCTTCTTAGTTGATCTTGCCTTTAGTGACTAAAATCATCCTTTGATCCAACATCTTTTTAGGGTCTCTACTTTGCCATTGAGGGTTTTGTCCTATTTGCCATCTATTATTTTCCATGTTCTCCATTTTTCGGTATTACAAGCATGTTGCCAAAAGTCCTTTACCTTTACTAGTCCTTGGTCCTTTACCTTTACTAGTCCTTGGTTATCTGTCTCTTGCTTGAGTCCTGAAAAGTCCTTTGTCAAAAGTTTTGGTTCTTGCTGCCATTTTCCCTCCCAAAAAAGTGATAGATATCCATTTCTTATTTCCCAGAAGCTGTTATTTTTCACCACCGCTTTGTTCTCGAAGGCTTTGTTCCATATAGGGGAGCCCTTCTTGTTTCTCGTCAATCTTATTAGCTGAGAGGAGTGCCAGGAGCTTGCATATTTTTCCTTCCAGATGCTTGCCCATTGAGCCTCAGGATCCTTGACCCACCGCCACCAAATTTTGGCTCCCAGAGCCTTACTGAGGATCTCTGGATCATCCACTTCTAGGCCTCCTTGGTTCTTAGGGTTGCAGATCTTTTCCCAAGAAACTAAAGCCCATTTTTTCCTAGTTTCCTGCTTGCCCCAAAGAAAATCTCTTTGGATATTTCTGAATTGTTGTAAGACTTCTTTTGGGGCAGGAAGAACTAATAGCATAAAGATTAGGATAGCTTGGAGCACTACCTTTGCAAGAACTAGTCTACTAGCAAGATTTAAAGACCTGATTGTTCTCTTTTTGACTTTGTCTTGCATCTTGCTGATTAACAGCTCCCAAATGGTCTTATGAAAAGGTTTAACTGTTAGAGGAACTCCCAAATAATTCGAGGGGAGGGAATCTCTTTGAAAACTTAGAATCCTGGAAACATTTCTCTGGATGCCAATGTGAGTGTTAAAGAAAAAAAAAATTGATTTGGAAAGATTGACCACCATACATGATGCCATTGCAAAGTCGCTCATAATTTTTTTGTAAGCAAGTGCTTCCTTGACTGTGGGAATTCCTTGTAACATTGTGTCATCTACAAATTGTCGTGGGTCAGAGCCTGCCCATTCTTCGACAGTTGGAGTCCTTGAATTTTGCCTCTTTTTTTTAGCATGCTTAATGGACCACCCCAAACCTTCCATCATTAGGATGAAGAGAAAATGTGAGAGAAAATCACCTTGCCTACGTCCTCTGGAAGGAAGAAAAGTATATAAGGGAGAGCCATTAACTAAAATTGAGAAGCTGACAGAATTTACTAGGGCCATCACCCATCTGATCCAATTGTGATCAAAGCCAAATGCAGAAAGCACTTTCTTGATATATGTCCAATTTACTTTATCATAAGCTTTGGCTATGTCCAATTGCATTATCATACCCACTTTTTTTTTCTAGTCAACGAGTGAACCACCTCGTGACCTTGAATGATGTTATCAAGAATTTATCTACCTTCCACATACCCAGATTGTTCACCTGAAATAATCGTAGGCAGCAAGGGTTTGAGTCTGTTAGCCACTACCTTGGAAATAATCTTGTAAACAACATTGCATAAGGCGATGGGTCTATACTTCTCTGGCATTTGGGCATTATCCTGTTTTGGAATAAGGGCGATGAAGTAAATGTTGAGAGCTTTCAAAATATTTCTGTTCAGCCTGGAATCTTCCACTACCCTTACAATATCCTTTTTGACAATGTTCCAGCAAACTTTGAAAAAATCCACATTGAATCCATCCGGACTAGGGGCTTTGCCATTTTGCATTTCCTTGAGTACCTCGCTTACCTCCTTTTCAGTAATAGGTCTGTTGAGATTATCATTGTCCACTCTGGTTACCAACTTAGGGATATGATTGGTGAAGCCTTTGATGAAAGGCTCCCTTGCTGAAATGTATTCCTGGGCTATACCACTGAAGTGTTTAACTAACATTGCTTCAATTTCCTTATGGGATTGCTGGATCTTCCCATCCTCATTCTTGATCGAAGAGATCTTGTTGTGAGTCTGATTAGAAAAGGTAGATCTGTGGAAAAATTTGGTGTTGCATTCTCCTTCCTTTAGTCATTGCACTCTTGATTTTTGTTTCCAGAAAATTTCCTCTTGTTTACAAAACTTTTCCCATTCTAGATGGTATTTTTCTGCCTGTTCATTTTTGTTCTTATCAAATCCTTTCTTGATCAAAGTTTGGTTGAGCTCCAAAATTTTATTTTCCATCGATTTCTTACCTGCAAAAATATTTCTGAAAATATCCTTGTTCCAAACTTTTAGCTTCATCTTGATGTACTTTAATCTTTTGTGTAGTAGGAACATTGACGATCCCTGAATCTGGAGATCTTCCGCCCACCAGTTCTCAATGTTGTTGATAAAATCGGGATGTGATAACCATATGTTTTCAAATCTGAAAGGTCTATTTACTAGGGTTCCTATGCTCTTGATCTCCATTAGCACTAGCTAGTGGTCTGAGCCACTAAAAGGGAGAATTCCTATAATTATTTCCTTGTCTAAAAGCATGAGATCCTCTGAGATCATGAATCTATCTAACTTGGAGGCTACCTGGGAATTCCCTCTTTTACTATTCCAAGTGTAGAGGCCATTGTTTGTCTCAATGTCAACTAGCTTCATGTTTTCTAAAAAGTTTTGGAAGGCTGCGGCATTCTTGTTTAGAGCTCTTGTACCCCCTTTTTTCTTCGAGAGAGTTCTTATCATGTTAAAGTCTCCTCCTATGACCCAAGGCAACCTTGCATACTTGACCCGGAGATCTACCAACGAATCTAAGAACCTGATTTTTCCATCCAACCTTTGAGGGCCATAAACATTCGTGACTAGATAGGTGTTCCTGTGACCTACAGGCTATATGACCACTGATAAATAGTCCCTTGATGCCGCCACATTGATTATTCCAATCTTTACGGGATTCCAGAGCATGAGGATACCTCCTGCTACGTTTTTAGCTTTAACTTCTAGAAAATCAAGTTTGTTGAGCCATTTACTATGAATTTTCTTTAGCTTTTGTATGGAGAATTTTGTTTCTTGGACAAAAATTATGTCCGGAGCTGCTTGTTTCATTCTATTATTCAACATTCTCTGTTTTCTCCTACTGCCTAGACCTCTAATTGTCCAAGTTGTGAACTTCATAATCAAATATTGGTAAAAGAGTAATTGGTTAGATCTTTCATCTTGCCTGAGTCTACCACGAGATTTCCACATTCTATCAGTAGCTCGTTCTGCTTTTTGCTACCTCTTATTCTTCCAATATTTCTGAGTGCTAGCCCCGGAGTCTCTTTTACTACTTTCCCTCCTTCGTTGCTCTATCTTTCAATGTTATTTACTTCCTCCAAACCCTTTGCCTATGTTTTCCATAGGAACAACTGTTGTATTCTATTGATCTTTTCTTGTGGTAGTGATTCTACCCCTCCCATAGTTCCCTGATTTAGGAATCCTTCTAGATCTAGGTTTTCTCTGTCAAGAATCTCCTGTAACTCATTGTCCTTCGTTTCCATCTCACTTTGGTTCATTTCCTTATCCATTTCTAGTTCTGAATCACTCATCACGTTCCTTTTCTTCTTTTCATTTTCCTATGTGAGATCATTATCTTCTTCCTCCTCCGTCTTCTCATAACCCTCCTTCATTACTTGATCTTCTACTGTTGTTTCTTCATCCACTTCGAGAACTTGGTATTGATTCTAATTGTCATTTTGTCCTCCCGCTTGATGTTTCTTTGGCCCTTTCTTGTCACATTTTCCTTTATGTACAACTCTGTGAAAGCTGTCTGTATCTTTCATTGTGTTGTTTTTGTTTTTGTGTAGTCTCTCAGGGTGTAGTCTCCCAGAACGTGTCCATGTTCATGGCACCTACGAAATCTGAATGGGATGTGTTCATAGTCTACTGTTTGCACCCATTCATCATCAAAAACCTCCAAGATGACTTCATCCGGAAGAGCTCCAGATAGATCCATCTCCACATAGATGCTAGCAAAGGAAGTATATTTTCCCCTCCTTGTGGCTTCAGACGCTTTGATTACCTCCCTAACTTATTCCCTATGGCAGTTAGCCATATTGGTTGCCAATAATCAAGAGGTAGAGAATAGAGTCTTACTCAAACCGGGACCGAGGTAAAAGTTTCCCTCTCCGGAATGAAGTTCATCTTCCATGGCCTCATATAGAGCCCTGCCATAGCATAGAAGTAGGGCCCACCTTCAAACACTCTGTCTTTGTCCTCGATTTTGGTGAACACCACAATGAAGAAACCTTTGGACCCCAGATGAAGATCGATGCTCCCTTTGGGCTTCCAGTGGTATTGGATCCAAGATTGTAATGCTTTTTTAGTGGGCCATAACCCCATAAATCTGCATATGATAGCATATGTTTGCATGTGCTCCCTATATGCCTGCAGCTCTGGATTATTTAAAACTACTCTAGGCGTGATTTCAGCCTTGGGCTTACATGGTCCCTTTTGATTTTTGTCTTTTGTTCCATGTTTTTGGTTAGTTTTCTCCTTGT
>APFE031691588.1:44804-115977 GCA_000404065.3 Pinus taeda | reverse complement strand
ACAATTCTTTGATGATACAAATGAAAATACCTCCTTTCTATATATAGGAGTCTAAGGGGTCATAACATAATGAGAGCCAACATAACAATAATAATGTAAGGGCACAATAATAACAATAGTGGGCTTCTATGGGGCACAATAGTAACAATATGGGCACTACATGGTACATCAATATAATAAGTGGGTTGTACTAATAACAATAAGGGGTTACACTAGTAGTATAGGGGCCTAACATAATTTCTCCCACAAACCTTACCAACTAGAACCTGATCTGTCATGTCCAAAACCTCATCCAGTTTGATACCTTCCCCTAGAACCAACAAATGCCCTCTTTCTCTAAATTTTGTACACTTTGATTTCTTATCTCGCTTATTCTGAATACCTTCATCAACATTTCTGAAACCCTGTGGGGCATTACCTTTTGAACTGCTAACCCTAATCTCCAACAGATAACGTTCAAGTTCACTCACAGGGATACCATCAAAACAACTAGAAGTCTAGGCCGAAGAAAAAGTTCCGAAACCAGGTATTATTTGATTTGTATTGACCTCTACCCTTGGCTATAACCTACAATATATTATAAAAATTTAAAATAGAATATTTTAATTTGTAAATAAGTTTATTACAATGGTATAGTATCATATTAATGTCTTAAAATCATAATTTTATAATAAATATATATGTATTATATTTTCAATTAATTTTATAATAAATTGAAAAGTATAAAATTCTTAACTCTCTTTAAATAAATCACAATATCTATAGTACCAACCAATATCTAACTATTATTAAATTTTAATAATTAAATGAAAGTATTGAATGGTCTATTCCAAAGTGGACATCCTATTAATGTAACAACGTAATTATCCGATCCGGGCTGGCCATCACGACCGGATCGTCGCCGACCTAATGTTTCCCACTGTATTTTCAATGGTTCATTACTTTCAGATCCATTTGACGACCATGGATCCTATCCGAGTTGTCATGTTCAAATTATTGAGATCTTCTGTTATTTGAATTTTGTGCAGAGGTTACGGAGGTGGTCAAACTCGAAATTGCTTCCAAATTATTTTCGTGGATTGACGAAACTCCACCATATTAATTTGAACGACCGCTATGGTTTGCAGATGCTTCCACATCAATTCAGAAAGTTGACTAACTTCCGATATCTTCGGAACCCTTCCAACTTGCAAAGGTGACCATATTCCTTTGAGAATCCTAACCTAAAAAAATTTTAAAAAATTACAGTACGGTGTTTGAAAATACTTGTTAACGTACCTTCCACCGCGTTTAGGTTGAATAATGTTCCCAACGCATTATCATGTAATAGTAATGGAAAGTCAATTGTGAGCCAGACGTCAAATTTATATGAGGTCGGTCCATTGATTCTGGAATGGAATAGCATGTGCATTAAATTAAATATTTTCAAATCAAATCTCTACCGTGTATTATAACTGATAAGATTTATAGTTATAGTACTCGGATGTTATTTCGGGTGGTTGGGAGTGTTGGGAGTGTTTTGTTGTTGATACAAGAAAAAGGTTGACACTTGTAATATATTGTAATTGATGTTATATATATGAGTTTTTTTCAAAGAGGTATTATTTTTTTGAAAAAAACATATTCGAAATTAGGGTTGGAATTTCCAAAGAGGTTCATATGTCAAATTTGCCTGTGTTCACATCTCTCTATTTGTTTTCACAATTTCAACAAAGAATATTGAAAGTTTTGTAAATTTTTTAACTGTATTTAATGAGCAAATCATCCCATAACAGAGAATTTGCCCATCAAATTCCATCCATATTCAAACATCATCCAATTCATTTAACTTTTTCACGTCTTTACTTTTGTCTCTATTTTTATGTACAGTGGTTTTATTTTATTTATTTACTTAAATAAAACGTTATTTTCTTTAAACCGAAGAAATAAGTAATCATTTATAATCTTAAATAAAATAATTAATTTTATTTTAAATGATATATTAAATTTATAAATAATAAAGATATAAATATTGAAACAAGACGTTACTGACAACTTCAAATTTAAAGAAATAAAATTTGAAATAAGTTTTATGAACAATTTCACATTTAAAGAAATAAGTTTCAAATTTAAAGAACAAAAAATTTGAAATAAGTCTATAACATTTCAACAAGTTTTATGAAAAATCTATATCGAATGTTAAATTAAATGGATTAATTTTATTTTAAACTATAAAAAAATCATATCAACTTTAAATGAATGTGTATTTTTATTTATATTTTTGATTAAAAAAATTTTGATATTATAAATTGTTTATATTTTATTATAAAAATTTTGATATTATAATTTATAATGTGAAGGTAAAAATGTTAAGGTAGAGATGGTTTAGTGAAAATATTATCGTTAAAATTATATAAATTTTGTTAAATTTGAGATTTTTGTGATTTATATTGTAGATGGCTGTCTTTAAGATTAATCACATCATTAGGATTTGACTAATGTGGTTTATCCTTAGGACAAGGTGAAAAAATCATACAATCTTTAAGAATAAATAGCAAGCATGCATCATAGCCCAGGGTCAACTTTTGAAAAACTCGTTGTTCGAGATTAGTTGAATACGTAAATAGAAATTCAAACAAGTTAAAATGGAATTATTTGATATTCTAATTTTAATTATAAATTATAATATTCTAATTTTAGTTATGAATTATTAATATTCTAGTAATTGTAAATTAGTAAATAATCAGTTAATAAGTGTTAAGAAAGTTAAAATAATTTCTTTCTAAAAAGAGGATGGTAGATTATATAATTAATAAGATAAAAAATAGTTGTTATATATAATTAATAATCAGGTTATAAGGTTAAAAGTAAGATTCAAATATGCTACAAGGATAGGATATTTACTATAAATTTTTTATAAATTAGTAAATATTTATTATTATAAATTTAGTTATAAAGTAGTATTGTTAAGAAGACTCTGATGGTTAACAATAATCTATAAATATTACTAACTGTAGTTATTAGGAGATTATAAGAATATTAAATACTAGCGGGGTTTAGATCTAAATTATTATATACTATAAAGAGTAAGGTATAGAGGAGTTATGATAATGAAGCAAAGAGGAGTTAAGAGATAGATTCAAAATATAATATGCTAATGAAATAATTAAGAGTTTAATAGTATATATTAATTATGTCAAAATAGGATTAGAATATGAATAAAGGTAAGGGATAACATATGCTATCAATATATACAAAAAAGGAGGGGATGGAATTTATTTAAAATAGAGTACTTAGGAGCTTGAGAATTATTATAATTATGTTAAATAAGATCATATATATCAAGAAAAAGGAGGGGGGAGGGGGAGTGGTGGGGACAAAAAATACATGGAGGATAGAGACAAGAGGATTATAAGGAGAGGGCTAGAATCCAACTTTTACTTAATTTCCAACCATCGTCTCTGTTGAGAATTTTAGCATGCCTTTCAATTTCGATCGCCTCCCTAAGCTTCTTATCATGGAAATGATCAACCCTAGCAATGACTATGGAATCCTCAATATAGATATGGTGTTTGGATTTCTCCGCCTGCTCAGCCAGAGCCGAAGAGCAAGAACAATTGTTCCTTATGTCTGCAGTGTGCTCTTGGATCCTCTGGTTAATTGATCGACCTGTTTCTCCAATATAAGGAATACCGCAGAAGCATGGAACTAGGTAAAATCCCTTCATGTCCTTTGGGTTGATAGGGTCCTTAACCGAACCAAGAGAATTTCTAATGGTACTCAGAGGTTTGAATGAAGAGGAAACATTATTCCTTCTAAGGATATGGGCAATCCTATATGTGGTCCCTTGAATAAATGGGAGATGAACCTTCGAGATAGGATCAATACGAGCAGTTTTAACTCTATGTCCTTTATTGTCTCTTTGAAAGGCCTTGAGGCTTTGAGTTTTGTTGAACCCATTACTTTTAAAAACTTCAAGGAGATGAGATTTCTCCTGCTCTAGGTGATTTTCATCAAAAATTCTTAGAGCCCAGGTAGCCAAGGTGATGAGAACACCAAATTTTTGAGAAGGAAAATGATGAGATCTAGCATGAAGATATTGTTCCATGTGAGTTTTTTTTTTTGCGAAAAACTTGTTCCTTCCCCCCCGTCCTCCAAGTTTTTTTTTGTCCCTTCCCCCCCTCCCTCCCTTTTTTTCTTGATATATTTTATCTAATTTAACATAATTATAATAATTCTCAAGCTCCTAAGTACTTTATTTTAAATAAATTCCCTCTTCTCCTTTTATGTATATATTGATAGCATATATTATCCCTTATCTTTATTCATATTATAAACATATTTTAAGATAATTAATATATACTATTAAGCTCTTAATTGCTTCATTAGCATATTATATTTTGAATCTATCTCTAAACTCCTCCTTGCTTCATTATCATAACTCCTCTTTACCTTACTCTTTATAGTATATAATAATTTAGATCTAAACATCACTAGTATTTAATATTCTTATAATCTCCTAATAATTGTCATTAGTAATATTTATAGGTTATTCTTAACCATGTTATTAATGTGCAGTATTCTTGACAATACTAATTTATAACTAAATTTATAATAATAAATATTTACTAATTTATAACTAAAATTTATAATAAATAATTCCTATCCCTTGTAGCATATTTGAATCTTACTCTTAACCTTATAACTTAATTATTAGTTATATATAACAACTATTTTTATCTTATTATTATATAACATCCCATCCTCTTTTTATTAAGAACTTATTTTAACTTTCTTAACAACTTATTACTATTATTATTAATTTACAATTACTAAAATATTAATAATTCATAACTAAATTTAGAATATCAAATAATTCCGTTCTAACCTTTTTGAATTTCTATTTACCTATTCAACTAATCTCCAGTGCCAGTTTTCAACTAGTTTTCAGCCCTTGAGCTATGATGCATCCCTGCTATTCATTGGTAAAAATTGTATGATTTTTTCACCTTGCCCTGAGGATGAACCACATTAGTTGGTTTGCCATAAGAGAGAACATGTGCCTAGACAATGGCTAGACCCGATGCTAGATCCGGCTGATGGCTGCTGGCCGGAAGGAGAAATGTCGACTAAATCCTAATGATGTGATTAATCCAAAAGACATTCATCTATATAAATTTTATTATGGATTAATATTTATGTAGTGATATGGGCCACTGTTGTATTCTATAAATTAAAAAAAAAATATTTCAAATAACATAAAGTATTACTTTTTTAGTTATTTTAATATTAATGTATTTATAATATATATGTAGACATATCAATATTCTTAATATTTTAAATTTTTTGGTTATTTTTTTTAGTCTTTGATTCTACTAATTGGTTTGCTGGTTGATCACTATTGTTTAAGCATTAACCAATGCAACTCATAATTTTTAACTTTGAAAATAAATATTTATTTTTAGATATTATTGCAAAAATCAATTTTCAAACATTTGATTGGATCATAACTTGAACTTGAAGGTCTTATTGTAGCCATGCAATGGAAATATTTATGACATGAATTTTCTATATTTGTGCAGTGATTTTTCATTGTTAAGCTTCATAAGAAAACCAACCAAAATTAAAATATTTGAAAATAACTCATACTCAACTAAAAAATATATTTACCATTAGTTAGTGTCCACCATAAGTTAATCAAGTATTTTCATAAAAAATGGATAGGAACAAGATGTAAATAAACATGATTACTGGGAGTTACCACATACCATCATTTATGTGTTTTTTAACACTTTAATAAGTAGGAGTAAAATTGTAATTGTATTTATGCAAGTCCTTTAACAATTAATGTTTCCATTTCATATATCCATTTGCAATTTTTTATGAAAGCATAACTTCCACTTAAGTGGAGGCAATAACTTGCCCTGTAGCACTTGTTTTTAATAGGGCATTTTTTAAGAATTTAATATTTTCCTATATATAATATTACAGGGGAAATTTGAAAATTCATATGTATAGATTGTAGGCAATATTTAAAAAAAACATGTAATTTACTATTAAAATTGGCAAATTTTTGGCTAATATCATCCATTTAATCATATATATTAAAAAATAGGCTAGTTTTTAACCAAATTGGCAAATTTTCCCTAGTTTTTAATGTTACTGTATGTTTAATTTTGATAATCAAGTATGTCGATAGGTATTCCTATTTTGGAATTGGGTTTCAAGAATTTTAATCTCCATGGAATATCTTAGAATATTCTTCCTAGTATACAGAAATCAAAGACTCAAATTTATTCCCAAAGTTGTTATGCCATTTTTCTGTTTTAATTAAATTAATAAATTAGAAAAATGTCATATAAACAAGCATCATATGGAATAAGTTTGGGCTTTTTGGCATGTTGTATTGATAAGCCATGGTATTGGTCCGGTATTGTAAAACACTCTATTTATGCATTAAGAATATCCATGTTAAAGTGTGGGTAAATTTCCATAGATAAGAATATTGTTCCATGTTTTTTCAAATGTATATATGTTTAACTTATATATTAATTCTTTTATATTTTTTTTGTAAATTAAAATTTATATTGATTATAAAAAAAATATCATACACCAAGTTGTTTCTGTCACGGTCTATCCGTAGGAAAAACAAACAAATAATGGAAAAGTAAATCCTTAGTCCAAAAGAGTATGAACATAGTGCAAAAATGGACAAAAGAGAGAGTATCATCATGAGATACAAGTATAAAAAAAAATATATGCTATGCTAACTGAAACAAAATGGCCAAAACTCTGTCTTTGGCCAGTAATGATGATGGGAATGCCAAACATAGAGAAAAACCTCCAATCATTGTGACAAGAGCATGAGTGATGACTAGGCTAAAGTAGATACATCAAAAGACACAATAGGAGTTCCTTGAGAGGCTTTACCTTTCCCTTTATGAATCAGGGCTTTTATTTTTGCAAGCCTTATTTCCATGTCTGTGTTCTAATGACATCTACTTGTTTTCTGCCTAGAGGATTTGAATTTGGAGGGAACATTTTATTTTCCTTGTCTTAGAGTGCCTTGCCAATAAGAGTGTTCATATTCCAGTAGAGATCTATTATGCACAAATACTAGCTCTTCTAGCCACGAGTGTGGCTACATCAGGAATCTAATCAGCTTGAGAAAGGATATCATCAGTAGTGTGAGATTTATGCCCATGCATAGATTCAATGATTTCTTGATTAACTCAGTGTTATACGTGCTTAGGTGTAGCCTTGTAGTTGGTGTGCGCTACAATTTAACCTGTGAGAAGTCTTGAGAGCTGCCTTCACCACGTCCAATAAAGCCATGTCGACATCTCATGCACTAACAGGGCATGGTGAAATTATACTTGAGTAGAGTGATAATGCGTGCTACAAAGGAGTAGGAATGGAAGGTAAAGGCATGAGATTTGTGAGGGATTAAGTAAGGAGCATGGTAGAGACTTACTACAATCTGGTGATGAGAGGAGGGAAAAATAAAGGCAAGTTCGTGAAAGCGTAAAGAGACCACATAGGTAATAAAAGACAGGCTCTGAAGGAGGCTTGGGTTAGGCTAAACACAACAGCATACCTTCACACGTAGACTCATAATATGACCAAAATTAAGTGAGTAGATGAGAAGCAGGTAATGGGCATGCACTGGTACCAAGAACGGAGTGGAAGCCTAAGAATTCCTTCCCAAGCATTAGTAGAGAAAATTTTGAGTGCCACCCAAAGCATCCTCACCACTACAATTCTTGAAATTGGATTCTTTGTTCGTAGTTGGGCATCAATAATAGTTTTAGTAGAGGTCAGGTTAGGAGGACCTAGACCTACCCCTTTCATGGAGATGGAAACAACAACAAATGATGGGGGAGAAGTGAGAAAGGTGGCAGATTGTTGCTTGAGGTTACTACTCACCATTGTAAATAGACATTGCCACAACTAAAAATACGAAGGAATTACCAAACTGAGGTAGCCCTTGAGCACCTTGTGAGGTGTAATAATTGAAGAGGGTCCCATGAGTTAATGCATTAAATTTTGATGCTATGTGGAGGGCAAGCTGGCACCTTCTCCACCCTAGTGAAGCAAGGTGACGATGGAGGCCAAGCCTCCCCTCTTCTTATGTGCTTTTCTCAGTTATCACCTTGATTGGAGGAATTAGTTTTACAAATAATAATAATATTAATATTAATAAAGTTATAGTTTATTTAGTTCTATGAGTTTTTTTATTTTAACAGCTTGAGATTTATTATGAAGTTAGTGCTTTAATGCTTATGGTTGTGCTGGTAGATATGTTAATGTCATTTTATGAAATCACCATGATTATATACATTTTATTAGTTGTTGTAATGGTTTTTTAGTGACCTTTATTTATTTGATAGCAACCATCGAGTAAGTAAGCTTGTGGTTGCATCTATCTCATGGTAGATAATTGGGTTGGTTATAGAAGGTCAAATATATTATGAAGCATACAATGCAACAACCTAAAAATACATGAGCTCCACCTTCTTATGAACAACATATAATCATAGTTGTAATCATTTGTATCAAACAAACACTATAGTTAGGGCTTCTAATACATCTTAAGAACATTTCCAATTCATAAATGGTGACAGAAGAACTCACTACCCATAGTCAAATAATGAATCTTTTAACATTTAAGGGATCCTTGCCTTTATGAGAGTCTCAAGAGTGTGATTGAAACAATGAAATCATTGTTGTTCTTAACATCTCAAGAGTATTTATGACATCACTATTGAGAATGAAGGAAAAGCTATAATTATCACAATGAATGAACCAAAATTCCAATTGAATCCAAGCTCCAATGGTGTTTGGGTAGTCTTAATAATTTATCCATGAGTCTACAATGAAACACTTCTTACAATCATATTGAAAGGCATTACCCCCACATTGCATAATGACATTGACTTGGCCACACACACACACACACACAACAAACCCACCTCTATGATAACAATGTTCACTAGATATTTCAATATTGAGTGGACATTACTCTAGTAGCCAATTGCCATTGCTATATTCATTTATGTTGTACAGACAATATATAAACTTATTATGTTTCCCTAAAATTGATGAAATTACATTAATTCAACTTCTATCAACTTCTGAACTCTAGCATCCGTCCCATCTCAATATGTCGTTGCTGCCTCTGCGATGAGGTGCTCTAAAGATTTACAACCCCTACGAGCTTTCAACGTGCTCAGCCCCTTGTCTGTCTGGGGGGCTGGGCCTCTCCTTCTGCGCCTGTGTCCTCTTGCTGCTCAGGCCATGACCTATTTGGAAGAGCCCTGTCGACACCCAAACGAAGTTAGATTTGTCAAAATTTTCTCAACACCCCACCTTTTCCATTCATGAACTTCCTCTCCTCCATACTTCTCCACGTGAATGTAAGGGTAACCCAGAGCTTGCAGATGCCAGAGGGGGGTGGGTTTCAGACTCTTCTCCCGAGGCCCTTCATAGTACTCCTCCCCCTTGCTAGGTATTATATGTCGGTCATCCCGCTGTGTCTCAAGCCAAGTCCACAGGCCCTTCTAGAGCCTGGCAGGACGCCTGCAGTGATTCCATCTTCTTGTACCCTCAGCTAGCAGATGAATGTCTTGGCTTCGCTTGCCCCTCTGGAAAGTTTTCCACAAAGGGTTCCCAACTTTGCCTTCACTATGATATGGGTTCTAGCTCTCCCAATGGTTTCTCTGCATCCTACTACCATGGTTGTAGCCCCATCCCCCTACTCTCAGCTCTTTCTTGCCTCTCTCTACAACTCCCAATCCCCCTGGAATTGTAATGGCGTTATCCCTTGTCCCCCTGGCTTTAAAAACTAAGCATAGACCCACATAGCTTCACAAATTGCATTTGCCCACTCCATATTCATGGTTTTTGCCCAATTGGAAGAGAATAAAAATGCAAAACCAGGTCATGGCATGCCCTTGCCGCCACCATTTCCGCCCATAAAATTTAGATCCCATTGAATCGAGCATTTGCCCCTCCCTTACCCTGAGTAGAACCCCAACCAGATCATAGAATCAACATAGAGACAAGACCAAACTACATGCCCGAATTTAGCCTTCTGTCTGCGACCAAGGTTCCCCTCTTATCGCCAACCTTCCCCAACTCTGTATCACCACCCTTCTCCATAGTTGTTCTCACCTACCCTGCACGTCAAATGGCCTTGCCTTCCCCACCACCCTACCTTATTCCCTTCCCCACCACCTTGCCCATTTACCATCCATGCATTCATTCTGAAGGACACTGCACCCCCTGCCTTGAGCATGTGGGGGGCGATGGTGATTATGGCCCTCATACTACACATATCGACTCCCAACCTGACCTTCCTAACATCAATCCGCATCTCGATCGAGGGCTAGATGATTATTATTAAGAGAAATAATATATAAGTTAAACATATATACATTTGAAAAAGCATGGAATACCCACACTTTATGATGAAGATTCTTAATGTGTAAATAGACTTTGTTACAATACCATGACTTATCAATACCACATGTCCAAAAAACCATAACTCATTTCATATGACACCAATTTAGATAACATTTTTTTTAATTTATTAAAAGAGAAAAAAACATAACTATTTTAAGAATAAATCTCAACTTTTAATTTATATATATTACTAAAAATATTTTAAAATATTCCATAAAAAATAAAATACTAAAAACTCAATTCTAAAATAAATATATTTATAAATATAATTAATTACCAAAATTTAAACCATAATAATAAAAAAAATAACTAAACATATATATATATATATGTAACCAATTTACTACTCTTAACCCAGATCACTACATTAAATATTTAATCTATAATGAAAATTATATACTTTAATGATGATACTTTCATTAAACAATTTTTATCTTCATATTATAAATCATTATATATATAAGAGTAAAATTGAGTAAATCATGATATATAAGAGTAAAATTGAGTCAGGTTTGATATGGATTTTGTAAAATTTATTTATTTACGATAGAAAGTTTGATATGAAACTTAATGGGAAATTTCTCGTTTCATTTATTTAATATATAAAATAAAATTAATCCATTTAAATTTGGACTTTGATATGGTTTTATAAAACTTATTTTTTCTATATATCTCCCTTAAATTTACGTTTACTACTCTTTAGAATAGACTAACCCATATCACTACATAAATATTAATCTATAATGAAAATTATATACTTTAATGATGATACTTTAATTAAACAATTTTTATCTTCATATTATAAATCATGATATATATATGAGTAAAATTGAGTCAGGTTTGATATGGATTTTGTAAAATTTATTTATTTACGATAGAAAGTTTGATATGAAACTTAATGGGAAATTTCTCGTTTCATTTATTTAATATATAAAATAAAATTAATCCATTTAAATTTGGACTTTGATATGGTTTTATAAAACTTATTTTTTTACATTGAGAGGTGATATTTTAACATGAAATTTGGAAGGAATTTTTTTCCAAATATAAGTATTATTATTTATAAATTTAAATTTAAAATTAATTATTATATTTATTTTATGGATTTGGGTGTTTATATGTATGAATTTACTTGTGCTAGCAAAGATTGGTGACGCCTTTTATCTAGTTGTAATAATCTTCCTTGCCTTACAGATGGTACCAATGTTCATTAAAAGGCACAACTCCCGAAGCATGTTCTCACATGCCTGACCCTCTATCTCTCGTCTCCTCCAAGCATATAGTTTGTTGCACCATGAGCACCCTGGGCTTCATTCCCCTCGTTGTTTTGCTCAAATCTCAGTCCATCAGGCTCACCAATGCCTCCTCTGCGACCTCCAATCCCTATGATTCTCCTCCCTTGTCCACTATAACCCATTGCTCTGCCATGAGTAGTGAGAGGGGCGAGGCACACCGCGGAAGCATGGGGGAGGGGAAGGGGACACCCCCCAACCACCTTCGATGACAATTATGTTGTTTCCCTATTCAACTTCAGCATCCCTCCCCACATTAAACATTAGGTCCTTGAATTCGAAGAGGCTAAATCTTGTAGGGACAAGCCCAGATTGTGGGCTCTCGTAAATCTCCTGGCTCGCCAAGTGAAGGAACGCGACAGAGATAAATTGAGGGCCACTGGATGGATTGTTGAGCTTTCAGCTTATCACAATCACACCTCCTCCTCCCTCAAACATTTGGCTCATGATCTAAACATTGAATTCCCTCCTAATATTTTGTCACTCTCCTCCCCTGCTCCCTCGCCTTCCAATTCTCCTCATGTGCGGTCTTTCTCCCCCCTAATTCTTATGGCACCATCTCACAACCCCTCACCTGCTTCCAACGATGTCCTCCTAGCTCTTTTTCCATCCTTTAGGTGCACCCCAGTCCCTTCCTCCTCTCCTCCCCATCCCAACCCTTACATTTGTTAAACCCTCGAGGAAATTCCAGGTGAAGAGGGCAATGCTCCAGCCCTCGGTGGCTCTAGTGTGGTTCACTTTCCAACGGTGGACTCATCCAGAGTGTCATGTTAACTACCCAAGTTCCATGGCTTACCCCAAATTGATTCATCTATTTTGTCTCACTATGTTTTGAGTTACAAACATAAAACTCACTACCTCTCACATATAATGTGGATTTTATTTTTATTTTTTATAATTCCCATTAATTTTGTAATCTCAATTTCTACCTTTAGTTTCCCCTTCTCAAGACAAGAGACTTTATGACTCACTCTATGGTTTTCCTACTCAGAGACAAAGCTCTCTATTGGGTGAAAGGCTTAGCCACCCCTGTTTAAAAAAATAGTATTTTATTTAAATAAATAAATAAAATAAAACTGCCATACATAAAACAAAGAGATGAAAATTCAGAAGAGTTAAATGAATTGGATCCTACTTCTGTAAGAGCTTGGAATATGTGTTCAAAATGGAACACAAGTCAAACTTTAACTAAATCAATAGACCCATCTCATATAAATTCGACGTCTTGCTCACACGTGACTTTCCGTTGCTACTACATGATAATGCGTTGAGAACATTATTCAAGCGAAGCGCGGTGGAAGGTACGTTACAAAAAAACAGGCGTTGGGAACATTATTCAAGCGAAACGCTGTGGAAGGTACGTTACAAAAAAACAGCGTAGTGTAATATTTTTTTTTAATTGAGCATTAGCGTTTTCAAACGTTGTAGTTTAATTGTGTAAGTTTTTACTTTTTAAATAACATTTTAGATAGCTTTTTTTTAATTTTATATGAGGTTTAATTTTTCTGTCGTAAATCACAATGTATTGCATTTGTTGAGGCATTTAGAATCAACAAGTGTTGGTTCGAAACGCATAGTCCAATATGATTTATGCCAAAAAATTTCTCAAAAAATTTGATATAGATCACATAAGTCTAAATTCAACAAGTTTAATAAAATTTGTTTGTCAAAAGACAAAACATTGTAATTACTCACAATTGACTTTCCACCATTACTATTACTTATATATATATATATATATATATATATATATATATATATATATATTTATATCTAACGTGTTAGAACTAATGGAGAATAGGCTATTGTTATTACGTAGTTGTAAATTTTACTTTCTATAATTATTAGGTTCTTATTCTCCTTAAATATGATTTGATGTCCCTAACAAATTCAAATTGTATCTAATTAATATTGAAGATTAATATGAAGCTGTTGTGGCATTTTGCGTGAAAGAGCACCACTTGTGAAGTTCTCTGGTATTAGTTTGTCATTTCATGTTTTCTATGTGCTACTTTTAACCTAACGTTTCATAAATTTATTTTTTCAAGAGAAAAAATACTAAAACAATTAAACTGGACTTTTGAAAAGACGGTGGCAGTTGGACCAGTTCTATGAGGCGATTTTTCATCGTTTTTTCGCGGCAGGAGGCTCTTCGCAGATCTCTTCAGATCTCTTCGCAGATCCGTCTCTTCTGATCTCTTCGCTGAAAGTTGATCTCTTCTGATCGTTTGTGAGGTTTTTCTCTCCCCAGATCTCTTCAGATCTCTTCGGTGACTGCGGTGAGACTGCGGTGACTTCGGTGAAGATATCTTTGCGGATCTAAAAGTTGACTGGAGATATCTTGGCCGAGACGGAAGTGAGTCAGCTCGATGTCTGCGAGGTTTTTGGTGAATAATATGTAACCAGTGGCAATGGATATCCAGTGTTAGATTTTATCACAAGTTATATACCGTTTATATATTTAGAGGCCTGCGTCCGATTATTGTTGGCGTCCGTCTTCGCAGATCTCTTCAGATCTGAATCTGCGGTGACTTCGGTGATCTTCTGAACGCAGAACGGTGACTCCGGTGGCTTCGGTGACTGCGGTGATTTTTCTTCGTTTATTCGGTGAGCTTCGATGACTGAGGCGATTTTTCATCGTTTCTTCGCTACAGGAGGCTCTTCACAGATCGGCTCGGCTCCAGATCGGCTCTGCGGCTCCAGATCGCATACATACATATATCATAGCGGATCAGATCTTGTTTGATAAGGATAACTTTTTCTAGATGGCTCCCACCTTCGCGAAAATCGTTGCTGGCTCTCTGTCTGCCTCGAGGCAAGCTCCTGCCCATATTTTCAGTGAAGCCCCAGCTCCCACTGTCCAGCTAGTCCAGGCTTCACTCGATGAGGCTTTGAAGTTCTCTGAAAGTGCCCTAGTATGCCGATTCAATGGTTTTTGGCCGCAGCTAACAGCTCTCCACAGTTGGATCTCAGAAGTATGGAAGCCTCTAATTCCTGATGCAATTAATATTTACCCCTGTACTAGGGGTTTCTTTATAGTAGATTTTGAAAACCGTGAAAGCAGACAATGTATTCTAGATTCTGGCCCTTGGTTTTGGGATAAATCAGGCCTATTCTTGAAGCCATGGTACCCATCATTCGATCCCTCAACAGCAGTCATAACCTCAGCACCAGTTTGGGTGATATTGCCAAACCTACCCTTGCATCTCTGGAATCTCTCTTCGCTAGAAGCCATTGGGAATGCAATTGGGAAATTTTACTACAGGTGCCCAGAAACAGAGGAATATGTCCGAACCACATATGCACGCATATGTGTGGAAATGGACTTCAGCGCCGGATTCCCAGCTGAAATACACCTAACAAGTAAAGACTATGTGTGGAACCAGAAACTCGATTATGAAAGTGTCCTCTTCAGATGCCGATCTTGCTTTGAGACAGGCCACCTTGCCAAGAATTGCCCAAAAGCTTCCGAGAGAAATTCTGCTAGAAAAATCACCACAGATCTACATGGTGGGAAGGAGCACAAAAAGAACACTACACTGTCACCCAAGAAGAATACTCTCGAGAAGACTCTGAATCACAAGCAATCGGGCAAGATAGAAACAATTCTCAAGACGAGCAGGGGGAAAGCCCCGCCCAACAACAAAAAGGTGAACTTAACAACCCCTCAAGCATCGACAGTTATGCGGTTTCGAATAATGCGGAAAATAAATCTTCATTTAACAGCAAAAGAGATCTCCTAGACCAAACTTCTTCTCCGACTATGACGAACACAATAGATCGCGAAGCTAAGACACCAATGTCCCAAGAACCAGAAGAGATGAAGGAGATGCAAGATAAAGAAAGTTGGAAAACTGTAGAGAAGAAAAAGAAAGCTACATCACCAATCTCGCCAAGAAAGACAAGGAGCCAGACAATTAGAAATTAAGAAAGTATAGGTCCGATAGACCAATTTGGTCTCAGTGGACGTTAATCATCATCATCATCATCATCATCAAAATGTGGGAGGTTGGTTAAATCCCAGGGAGAATATGGGATCATTTCCAAATCAATTTAAAACTTTAGAGGGTTGAATTCAAATAAATAAATAAATGTGGAAGCAATTTCAAACGACTGCTATGCGACAAGACAATTATGTGGGAGGTTTATTAAATTACAAAAAGAATGTGGAAGCATTTCCGGACATGCCAATATGTCGGAGGTTCGTTAATTCACAGCGGACTGCGTAACAATCGCGAATTTGGGAGAGCTTAAGTCAACGTGTTGAAGTTTTGTCGAGTTCGCAAAGGAATGTGGTCACCTTTGAAATTTGGAACGGGTTATCCGTAGATATCGTAAGTTAGTCAACTTTCTAAATTGATGCGGAG
Organism: Pinus taeda; assembly: GCA_000404065.3. Taxonomy (NCBI): domain Eukaryota; kingdom Viridiplantae; phylum Streptophyta; class Pinopsida; order Pinales; family Pinaceae; genus Pinus; species Pinus taeda. The sequence goes on along the minus strand of APFE031691588.1, from coordinate 99,875 downwards.
TTTCGTCAACCTACGAAAATAAATTGGAAGCAATTTCAAGTTTGACCACCTCCGTAACCTCTGCACAAATTTCAAATAACAGAAGATCTCAATAATTCAAATAACAGAAGATCTAATATGGAAGCAATTTCAAGTTTGACCCCCTCCGTAACCTCTGCACAAATTTCAAATAACAGAACATCTCAATAATTCTAAGGTGACGACTCGGATAGCATCCATGTTTATCAAATGGATCCGACAGTAATGAACCATTAAAAATACAGTGGGATAACATTAGGTCGGCGACCGTCATGATCACATGCTAAAGGAGGACGGCCCGGATTGGATAATTACGTTGTTACATTGATAGGAAGTCCACTCTGTAATAGAGTATTGAAAGTTTTTAATTTAATTAAAAACAAGCATAGATTTATTTTAAATATACATTCAGAGTTAATAAAGGATCTAATTTTTTCATTTGCAATTTTTTAATTAAAAGATAAAATTTAAGTGTTTTATAGAGTTAGTTTTTTTTTAGATTTTATAGATTTTTCTTGTTTTGGTGGAAATAAACAAAATTTAAAATTTGATAACTATTGACATGGTTAAATATCATATTGGTTGTAGAATGACCTTCTCAGCGCAATTAATAATAGTTGGATAATAGTTAGTACTATAGATATTAAGCAAAATCTTTCGGTAGAAATCACATGAGAGAATTTTTTCGCTGACATGTTTCGAACCAACAAGTGTGGTTCATCATCAGGACCGAAGAGGCAGACCATGGCAAAGGCTTAAATAGAGAGCAATGCTCTTTGCCATGGTCTGCCTCTTCATCTGGTCCTGATGGTAAACCACACTTGTTGGTTGGAAACGCGTCAGCCAAAAAATTCTCTCATATGATTTCCACCAAGAAGTTTTGTTTAATTTATTATGGATCACAGAAAAATATAGATATTGTAATTTATTTAAAGATAGTTACGAGTTTTATACTTTTTAATTTAATTATAAAATTACTGAAATAATATATATATATAATTTATTAAAATATAATAACTATAAATATTATATATAGATATTTTATTTACAAATTAAAATAAATATCTCTAATAAAATTAAAGCAAATTTTATATATATATATATATATATATCTAATTATATACATATATATTATATATATATATAGTAATAAATTTTATTTATAATTAAAATATTTGTAATTAAATAAATTGTAAGAAAACATAAATTGGAAATTTCTTTTTATTTTTGACTTTAGCATGAAGAACATTCTTTAGGAAAAATTATGCAGGACTTGGGGCTGAGGATGGCTATGTGGTTTAGCAAAAGGTTGACCCTGCAGTCTCGGTTAAGGTTTGGTTAGTTCACCGCAAATACCTGCAGCTTCATGCCGAAGTTGACGGGGTAGAGGGGGAGGTTGTATATGTTTCTTTGCATTGGGCTGGAGGTTCTAGTTGCGGGCAGGTGTTTTTTTGTGAAGCAGGAGTATCCGATAGTTATTGAAGAGGCTTCAGAACAAGAAGGAATAATTTATTTGCTGAGATGGACATGGAGCTAGTGGATTACTCCTCATATCCATTAGAATATGTGCTGCTACAAATAGAATATCCACCTCAACATTTTGGTATGGAGTTATCGGGGTCAGATGGAGCATTGACTCTACATGTTGCCTCGCCTAGGCTTTCCTCAAAGGAAGTATTTGGAAGCCCTACAACCCTAGGTTTTGAAAACCCATTCTCGACATCAGGGGTAAATCTTAATTGAGATTCATTGCTCAGGAGAATTGGTAAACCTGATTTTGGATAATGAGCAATCACAGCTAGAACTCTCGGTTCCATCTCCATTGTCCTTGCAATTTCTCCAAAAATGTTTAAACCCTAGCTTAGAGGAAGATCGAAACATAGGAATCCCTAATACGGATGAATCAACATGGGTCTCAGAGCAATATGATGGTCAAGTTCATTCTTGGAACCAATATTATGTAGGTTATAACCGGGGGCAGAGGGTCGATACACACCAAATAACATCAAGTCTCAGGACTCTTTCTTCAGCCTAGACTTATGGTTGTTTTGATGGGATCCCTGTCAGTGAACTTGAACATTATCAGTCTAAGATTAGGGTTAGTAGTTTAAAAGGTAATCCCCTACAAGGTTTCAGAAATGTTGATAAACGTATTTTGAAGAAGCGAGATAAGAAATCAAAGTGTAAAAAAGGTAGAGAAAGTGGGAATTTGTTGGTTCTAGTGGAAGGTATCAAAATGGATGAGGTTATGGACATGACAGATTGGGTTATGAGTGTTAGGGTTCGTGGGAGAAATTACTCTTCGGTGTGACTGAAGAAATGGGTCTCGAAAGTTTGGGGTAAAAATTTAGAAGTATTGTTGACTATGATGACGATGACCTAGGGATGGTTTGCACTATAATTCATGAGGGTTGAAATTGCGTCTTGGGTACTCATGAAATTTTATCACATTGAAATGGCTCCTGTAATGATGAAAAGATGGTCACCTCTATTTGATCCTGAGAAAGAACAATTGGGGGCAAGTTCGATTTAGGTAAGGATGTCAGGTTTTCCTCTTCAACTTTGGACAAAAGAAGTTTTCAAAAGCATTGAGAATGATCTAGGGGTTTTCTTAAATTGTGATAAATCTTCTATTGAGATGGGAAAGATGGCTTATGCTCATATTTTGGTACAATTGACACTAGGGAGGGACTGGTGGAAAGTCTGAAGATACAATGGAGGGGACTTTCTAGATTGCAGAAGCTAGACTACGAAGGGGTATCGTTTATATGAAAGAGGTGTCACAAAGTTGGCCACATCTTCAAAGAATGGCAACTGAACACAAAGAAGAAGATAGTAGAGGATCATTCGGGTGGGAATGAAGGCACACATGGGAATGAAGAAGGCACAAATGATATGATCCATACGCCTCAAAAGACTTCACTTTGTCATCAAAAGGTGACAGACAAGAATGAAGGGAAGCAAGTTTCATCCTTTAGTCTGGCATCTCCGAGGGTTACTTGTACGCAAGCTTCTTCATTTGTTCCCATTTCGGGTATCAATCTCTCTCTCCCATCCTTGGAACCTAATATTTCATTTAGTCTATCTTGCTACTCTTCTGTATCTTGTCTTACAAACAATGTTGGGGTGGTATTATCTTTATGTGATTTAAGTGCAAACAATGTTGGGGTGGTATTATCTTTATGTGATTTAAGTGCAAACAATGTTGGGGTGGTATTATCTTTATGTGATTTAAGTGTGGTTGCTTGTCCCTCGGTCTTGGTTCCTGTATATTGCCTGACTCCTTTCCCTATCGTTGCTGCATTATCCTAGGTATATGTGCCCTAGAACATGGATACATCATCTGAATCTAATACGTTCCATAGATATAACCTGAGATATTTGACTAAACTACCTATAGTTGATGGGGGGTTATAGGAATCATATATCCACCATTGATTCCCAAATCCACTAGAGGCAGGTAGTGCTATATATCGAAATCCATTCATAAGGAAAGTATGGATGTAGCAAAAGGAAGATAGTTATCGCTTGATGACGTTCTTAGGATAAAAGGCAACCCAGTCATGGTTTCTCAATGAAGTGGTTATCCTTTAACTGCAGAGAGTTGGCTAGCCCTGGCATGGCCATTAGTGAAAACCAAGCGATAACAACACCCATTAAGCTAATAAAGTTGGAAAAATTGGATGAGTGGAATGAATGTGCACCACTTCTAGTCATGGATGACCTCTATGATAATCTATTGATTTATTGGACTTTTAAACAATGGAGTGAGGAAGTCATTTAATATTTGTTTTTGAATAATTCACTCTTTTCCCTTGTGTGGGAAAGGAAAAGCATTGAAGGCAAATGGATATAAAATAAAAATAAAAACTAAATAAATAATAATTGCATGTTCAAGAGGTTGTGAATATCACCAAGCCAACTCATTGATTTACTTGGAGATGGGACTTCATGAAAATTACATCCATATTTAAATATGTTGATAATAATTGTAGTAAAGGCATTAGATTAGATGTAGTTGAATATAAGTAAATTAAAGATAACAAATCCATGATTGACATGACATTGCCTCATGGGCTCATAAATGGAAGACTTATTGAAAATTGAATTGATATTTATATATATATATATATATATATATATATATCTTAATTATGTTATAAGGTTCTTTCCCTCATGGAACTGATGTTTGGTGTAGGCCTAAAAATTTATCATAGTCATCTAGATCTGTTGGATAATCATGAAATAAATTTAGTCCATTCATTCAAATCATAGGTGGCAATCACATTTTGTTGGCTTGTTAGGTTTTTTCATTTCCAAAATTAGTGCATGTGCCAATTTATGCTTGGACAATGTGGTAAGGGTCTAAACATTTTATCATCTTCTTCATGTGTCGGTTTATTTCTTCTTACCATCATTTCAATTGAACATGCAACTTTGTAAATTTCAGTGGTGCTATCACGGGACCAATTAGACCAAAAGGCCTAACCTTTGTAGGAAGTTGGAATGACACCATTTTTCTCCAATGGAAAAAGTTGGCAAATTGACTATCATATCCAACTTCATATCCCCAAGAGAAATAGAGCAACGATCTAGATTTCACAGGAAGGATGAGGTGAACACAATAATAGGTGGACTTTGCAGATAAATAAATCAAATTATCCATAGTGTTATTTGAAAGATGTCGACATTTCGAATCCAAAGAGGATCCATCTTCAAGACATTGGTCAAAATAAATAGACGGCTAATGGAATACATAAGTACAAAGTGGGGAGAGGAGAAGGCGAGACCAAGGAGGAAAACTAGTTAGAATATCAAAAACCTAAACATAAGAACTAAAATACACTAAGAGGTAAAAACAAGGAGAGCATAAAACAAAAAATAAAGAAAGTAATAATATAAGAAAATAATATGCAGTGAGAAAAAATGTGGATATACAATTAATTGTAATAATGTTACACTATTAATGTAATTATGATTATAATTGAATTATTTTATAATTCAATTATAAAATAATTTGGTGTAGCTGGTGTGGCTTCTATGCCACGTCGACAAAGGCATGATAGGGTTTGGGAGCATCCTAAGAGGCCATCTTAGCACCGACGCATGGAGATTGGTGGTCCCTCTGGAGAGGGAGGTAGCTCCTTTGCCCCCATAGAGATGACAAAGCTATGGGAGCGAGCCAAGGCTATGGACGCTCGTGTGGTTGCTCTAGAGGCACAACATATAGATGCAGAGGAGGCTTGGGGTCCGGTGACTACCTTGTTGAGGGGGATGCTCGAGGAGGGATGGACGGGTTTGGGAGAGGATATAGTAGACATAGTGATGGCTTGTGATAAAGCACTACATCAGGCTCTTCATCATATTTCTATGGCAGTGGTGACTTCTTGTTTGTTCCTTGCACTAGAAGGTTGGGGGACCTCAGTAGGGGGCGTCGAGGGTGGGGAGACTGAACCCTAGATATATTGTATATGTAACAAAGCAAGCACCCATTATGAGGATGCTCCCCTAGGAGATGACTTATTTTTTCTGGTATGTGTCAACAAATGTATATACTCTTTGTACACACACACATATATAAGATATGTATTTTCTGTGGTTCTCATGATGCGTTATGGTGTGGATGCTTCTATACATATGATGTATTTCTACATTTATTTGATGCATATGATGTCTATGTTTATGTATCTCGATGATGGTATATATGTGATATATTCCAGTCTAGGATTTGATTATTTATGCAATCAATTATATGATTTTGATTTCTTGGTATATGTGAAAATGTAACATACTCAAATCCACGATCTTACCTTTGTGCATGTAGGTATTTCTAAAAAAGGTGTGGATCACGTACTTTGAAGGATTTGTTCAACTGTAAGACAACAAGCTAGAAATCAAGGAACACATGCAGGTGAATGATACTTAAATGAGAGGCATACGCCAAAAGGCATATGAAAACATCATATTCTACTTGATTATTGGTAGTTGACTCGATACAGATCCCATTGTGGTGAAGGGGTGTCAGGTCAAGAGAATATATGGCGAAGGCTGCTACGATGAGGTGTTGTGACCATCAAAAACATCATTGACGAACCTTTGATGATAGGTTGGCAAGTGATCCATCTGTGACATAGGATAAGAGAGCGAATAGTGTATATCTATGATGAGGTGGCCATTATAAAAATAAATCATTTTGCATACATGTTTAGGGATATAATTTTTTGAGGTAGATCCCATTGATGAGATTTTTGAGACAAGTCCCATCTGGCTCTAGTAAGATGTATGCCCCCTCATGGAGGCAATGCTTAATAATATATGGGCCTTTCCATAATGTCTCTAACTTCCCCAGTCCTAAAGCGTATTTGGAAACATTATAGCAAAGGAATAACTCCCCTTCAGTGAATGATCTAGGGGTGATAGTGTGATCAAAAGAAGCCTTGGTTCATTTTTTCTGTGCTTCATTATGCTGAAGGGATTCTCGCCAACTTTTTTTTACTTGTTCTAGTTGAGTGTAAGGTTGGAATATTGCACTCAATGGGGAGAACAAATTCAACCCGATAGACTAAATGGAAGGGTGTGAATCCTGTGTATGATTTGACTGTTGTGCGGTACACCCATAAGGTTAAAAACATCATGTAGTGCCAATTGGTTTTATGGTTTTTCACCATATGCTACAACATCGTTTTGAGGACTTTGTTGACAACTTCTAGATGGCCATTGGATTGAGGGTAGTATGGTAAAGAAAACTCATGCGAGAAACCAAGGTGTTGGCATAGTTCCTGAAATATCTCATTCTCGAAGTGTTTGCCATGATCTGAAACCAACTATTTGGCAACACCAAAACACGTTATGACATGGTTAAAGAAAAACCATGCAATAGTTTCAGTGGTGTTATTATATGTGAGCATGGCCTCTTCCCATTTGGTGAATTATTCAATGGTGACCACAATATACTTATGATTGCTTGAAGATGGAGGGTTACAAGTCATGAAGTCTATGCCCCATTTACAGAAGGGGACTACAACGATGACCAGGTGCAGGGGAGATGGTGGAGCTTGAGTCTTATGAGCATATTTTTTGGCACCGCTCACATTATTTTAAATGCTTGAATGTAGTCATAGAATAGGGTGGGCCAAAAATAACCGACAGAGAGAATTTTTTTAGCAGTAGCCATCCATGATAAGTGATCATCATAAGCTTTACTATGTAAATCATTTAAGACTTGCTCATCTTGTTCAAGAGTAAGGCATCGGTGAAGGATGATGTCAATGCCTCGACGATAAAGGACGTCTCCCATAAGGAGGTAGTAGGGGCTTGGTCGCAAAAGTGCCTTTGATCGTCACGAGTAAGCTAAGGTTTGAACTTCTGGGTCCATAGAAAGAGGAGGATGTTGTCGTACCAGGGCTCGTATGTTGATACAAATAATAGGTGTTCATCAGGGAAGGAATCATTAATAAGGAACCCTTGGGTCTCTAAGGGGAGATATGTGATGAACTTAGCAATGATAAGTGCCTTCTTGCTTTTAGGGGAAGAAAATTGTAGGTCAAAGTCTTGCAAAATAAATACCCATCAGGTGTATTTGTGGTTCATCATATGAAGCGTGAGCAAGTATTGCATGGGATTGATATTTTATGTGATGGCGGTGGTATGTAGGATAATGTAATGACAAAGTTTTTGTATCGAGTGTACTAGGGCTAAGGTGATTTTTTCGGCTAACTCATACTTCAAGGCAAGCCCAAAGAGGTTCTAGCTAATGTAATAGATTACATGCTATATATTATCAGGTCCTTCTTGAACTAATACCCCAACAATGGCAACGTTAGATGTTGATAGGTAAAGAAAGTAGTCCTTATTGTGGTCATGAGGGCTAATCAATGGAGCTTGAGATAATGCATCTTTTAGGGCTTCAAATGATTTTTATTCCTATTCATCCCAATGGAATGGAATTTCCTTATGAAGGAGGTGTAAGAAGCCATGTGCACAAGTGGCATAGTCGGGTACAAAGCAGTGTAAGAAGTTGTCCTTACCTTGCAAGCTTTGTAACTGCTTTAAATTTTTTGGAAGAGGTACTTCCTAGAAGGCTTGGAATTTGGGAGGGTCAACTCTAGTACATTGTTGGGAAACAATGAATCCTAGTAGTCTTCCTGCATTGACACAGAATACAAACTTTAGAGGATTCAAGCATAGGTTGTATTGTTGACATCTTTGATAGACTAGGTGGAGGTCCTCTAAATGATCAACATATTGTTTGGATCATACAGTAAGGTCATACAAATAGGTGAGAATGAGGTGAGCCAAATTGTGGAAGATATCATTCATTGCCCACTAAAGGTGGCGCCATCATTTTTAAGACCAAATGGCATAACTTAGTATGTGAATGTGCCCCATGGGGTTGTGAAGGTGGTTTTATACTGATCCGTATGGCGAATTTCAATATGATTATACCCAGAGAACCCATCCATGAAGGATATAACCTCGTGACCGACACAAGAGTCAATCACTTGGTCAATGAATGGTGTAGGGTAATTGTCCTTAGGACAAGATTTGTTCAGATCTCGAAAATCATTACAAACATGAATTGTGCCCTATTTTTTCATGACAGCTACAGGGTTAGAAAACCAAGAGGTGTAAGCAATAAGATAGATGAAACCAACTTTATGTAGCTTATCAATTCCCTGCTTTATCGCTTCAGATCAGGGAAAGTTTAAGGATGGAAATTTATCTTAAAGATTAGAAACCTTGGCGAATATTTATAATGCATAATATGCAAATTGTAAAATGTTTGGTGATATTTTAGTAAAAATATTCAAACTTCTAATGATTTTATATAGTATCTATAAATTTTTGGTGATTTTTAAGGTGAAATAAGTTTTTCTTATAAAATTTGAGCGAATCATTTTTAGGAAAAAAAGGGAATTGGCAAATATCTTTTTTAGAAAAATCATGGAAAATTAGCCCATCTGCGAATATTAGCCCTTGAAATTTTCCCTGCTTCGGATTTAGAAGGGTGGAGATGATGTTGTTATTGCTGGATGGAGTGAACATCATGACATGTGTCAATATGGTGCTCCACTATGGTGGTAATGATGCACATCTCAGAATAGGTCCATGTGAAGATACCCTTATATTCTTGAAATAGGGCTTTGTATGAGGTTGCTTCATTTGGGGAGCATGTTCCCCCAATGAGATTCCTTCAAAAATGATAGGTTTGATTGAAATATCGACCTTAGTGGTAGGTGAGATATTATACGTGTTCCATTCCTCAAATGCATCTAGTGCAGGGACCAATCTACCTATTCTAGTGATAGGAAATCCTTTGAATCTATGGTGCAAGCATTATGTGTTGGCGTGTCGAGAGGCACAAAGGATTTTTAAGGTAGGAAGAAAGAGTGGTGATACATGGCATCACAAGGACACTAAGGCTTCATCATGGCCTCTAGAATATCTTGGTCTCAGTCAAAAAAGGTTATCTAATGTTGAGCCACATTGTGTGAGGTCATGAGGGAGGAGTTTCGTCTTTGTTGTGCTGAAAGATTAACAAGACGATGATTCAGTGGTTGATTTCGTAGAATCTAGAGATGTTGACAATGTGTAGATGGGATGGGTCTTCACAATTGGTGATGGTACCACCGTTGTGGTGTGTTTAGCAATCTTGACACCAAAAAATGATGAGCATACAACACATATCATGGTTCCTATGGAAGAGGAAATGAATCGTATGTGATGTTGTGTGTTGTCAACATTAGGTGGTGGTAAAATTTCTGTAATGATGGATTAATGGTGAGTGCAAGTGGATTCCCATGATAACGTCGACATATTAGGAGACAACATATATTCCTCTATGTGAGGCTGGTGCTGAATTCTAAGTTATCAAAATGTTTGTAACATAGGACATGTCTCAGAACTATGAGAGTTACTGGTGCGAACATTTCACACATAACTATTTCTAACACAATAAATGGTGTGGATATCAATATCGTCCATAGTGTGAGATGATGATGCTTGGTTGGTGTAATGAGGTGGGACATTCCTAGGTGTCAACAACCTCTGGATCTTAGTATCAGCATGAGGTGTCTCCCCAATGTTAAGTTGTCTCAATGTTGCTCTCACTTCTTGAAAACATGGAAGGTACATAAAATTTGAGTATGGTGTATTTGAGAGGAGATGTGACACTGATAGCGTAAGTGTCTAACGTGGTCAAGTCATGGAATATGGACCAAAAAGCGAAAGAAGACTTGAATATTTCCTAATTACCGACATTGATTTACCAGGCGGTTAGGTCTATCGCATAGGGCACATGGGTGGGGTGGTTTTGACAATGTGGCCTAAGGTCATTTTGTCTTTTTTCAAGATCTTGACCGATGGTGGTGGGAGTTAAAATGTTGATGGGTGCCTCATTGTGTCTCAGGCAATATTTTTTCCTTGAATACACACATGATGGACCTAGATCCATCATCACCCACTGGTGTGGTGTTCTCTGGGGATTGGGTATCTGGTTTGACTAATTCTTAGTTCTCAACGATGAATCGACATGTGAAATACAATGTTTAATGGAATTGGGGAAGGTGTGGGAAACATCGAGTATGATGGTTTTGATGAGCACTAGTATTGAAACAAGAATGTTGCAACTCCTAGGGCTACCAACTTTACTTTATCAACCCAAGGTTCGTACAAACTTATTATTAACCCAAGATTCGTGCAAACTTAGAGGTGACAGTGTTGTATACACAAATAGATGCAATGGATCCAATCTTTGTCACTGTTGAGCTAGCGATAGACCACTAGGGTTTCTGAAAAAAACCTTCTATTGATTTAGAAGAAGTTTGATTACAAATGGAGAAAGGGGAATTTCACCCTAATTGAGAGAATTGAAATATTATCTACTGCAGTAATGAAAGACTGATCACCACTCATCTAGCTATCTATCAAGAGATCTTGCTTCAGAAGAATTCTAAGCTAACACATGTGGAACCCTAACTATATTAAGCATACAATCTGATCTAATCAAACACTTTATTGTTGTTCATATGAATGAACACAACAACCTTTTCTTTTTGTCCTTTTTGTGAAAAATGAATGCTAACCTTCTTGATTGCATGGTAGGTGGGTTAGGTGTAGAGAGAGGGGGTTGTGAAGGGTCATATGGATTGACAGGCAAGTAGGGGTCTTCTCCTATATTTTTTGATGCATTTTTTGAGAAGATTTTTCTGCGTAAATCACACTGCATTGCATTTGTTGAGGCATTTAGAATCAACAAGTGTTGGTTTGAAATGCATAGTCCAATATGATTTATGCCAAAAAATTTCTCAAAAAATTTGATATAGATCACATAAGCCTAAATTCAACAAGTTTAATAAATTTGTTTTGTCAAGACAAAACATTGTAATTTACTCACAATTGACTTTCCACCATTACTATTACTTTATACATATATAAATATATATATATAATATATATATATATATATATATATATAATTTTATCTAACGTGTTAGAACTAATGGAGAATAAGCATTGTTGTTACGTAGTTGTGAATTTTACTTTCTATAGTTATTCGTTTTCTTATTCTCCTTGGATATGATTTGATGTCCCTAACAAATTCAAATTGTATCTAATTAATATTGAAAATTAATGTGAAGCTGTTGTGGCATTTTGCCTGAGGGAGCACCACTTGTGAATTCTTCTTGTATTGATTTGTCATTTCATGTCTTCTTTGTGCTACTTTTAACCTAACATTTCATAAATTTATTTTTCAAGAGAAAAAATACTAAAACAATTAAACTGGACTTTTGAAAAGGCGGTGGCAATTGGACCAGTTAAAATGTTGGGGGTTGGTTAAAGGCGGTGGCAGTTGGATCATTTCCAAATCAATTTAAAACTTTAGAGGGTTGAATTAAAATAAATAAATAAATGTGGAAGCAATTTCAAATGCAGTTGTCTATAATGAGACTTTTTGAAAGCCTTTCTGACGGGTTTTTCTGGTCAAAATCCGGCAGCAATTTATTGGAATCGCAAGTTTGATAGCTAGTTTCTGCACAATCAAAGGGTCCCAGGGTTTTTCAGGGTGCTGAATCCAAATATGTAGTTAAAAAACCATTTTAACTGCTAAAAATCAAGATTTAACCTCATTTCTTCCGCCGGATTCCGTCGGAATCTCCAAAAAGTCGCATTATAGACAACTCCTTGACTGCTATGCGACAAGACAATTGTGTTGGAGGTTTATTAAATTACAAAAAGAATGTGGAAGCATTTCCGGACAAGCCAATTTGTCGGAGGTTCGTTAATTCACAGCGGACTGCGTAACAATCGCGAATTTGGGGGAGCTTAAGTCAACGTGTTGAAGTTTCGTCGAGTTCGCAAAGGAATGTGGACACCTTTGAAATTTGGAACGGGTTATCCGTAGATATCGTAAGTTAGTCAACTTTCTAAATTGATGCGGAGTTTCGTCAATCTACGAAAATAAATTGGAAGCAATTTCAAGTTTGACCACCTCCGTAACCTCTGCACAAATTTCAAATAACAGAAGATCTCAATAATTCAAATAACAGAAGATCTAATATGGAAGCAATTTCAAGTTTGACCACCTCCGGAACCTCTGCACAAATTTCAAATAACAGAACATCTCAATAATTCTAAGCTGACGACTCGGATAGCATCCATGTTTATCAAATGGATCCGACAGTAATGAACCATTAAAAATACAGTGGGATAACATTAGGTCGGCGACCGTCGTGATCACATGATAAAGGAGGACAGCCCGGATAGGAAGTCCACTCTGCATAGAGTATTGAAAGTTTTTAATTTAATTAAAAATTAGTATAGATTTATTTTAAATATAGATTCAGAGTTGTGAAAGGATATAGTTTTTTCACTTGTAATTTTTTTAATTAAGAGATAGAATTTAAGTTTTTATATAGTTAGTTTTTTAATAGATTTATAATTATTTTTTTTTGTTTTGTGGATATAACAATATTTAAAATTTGATAACTGACTGACATAGTTAAATATCATATTGGCTGTAGAATGAGTTTCTCAGCTCAATTAATAATAGTTGGATAATAGTTAGTAGTATAGCTATTAAGTAAAATCTTTCAGTAGAAATCACATGAGAGAATTTTTTGGCCGACACGTTTCGAACCAACAAGTGTGGTTCATCATTAGGACCAGATGAAGAGGCAGACCATGGCAAAGGCTTAAATAGAGAGCAATGTTCTTTGCCATGGTCTCCCTCTTCATCTGGTCCTGATGGAGAATCACACTTGTTGGTTCTCTCATGTGATTTCTATCGAAAGATTTTGTTTAATTTATTATGGATCATAGAAGCTTGAATACAGAAAGTATAAATATTGTAATTTATTTAAAGATAGTTACGAGTTTTATACTTTTTAATTTAATTATAAAATTAATTCAAAATAATATATATATATATATATTATATAAAGAGACAAATTTTTAAGACATATATTGATAACTATACATTATAATAAATTTTTTTCACAAATTAAAATATCTCTAATAGAATAAAGCAAATCTTTATAATATATTGGTATATAATTATATAATATAATATTATAATAATAATAATAATAATAAATATATATTATATATAGATAAATAGATAGATAGATAATAGATATATAGATAATGATATATGTTGTAATAATTTTATTTATAAATTAAATGTATTTGTAATTAATAAATGTAAAACAACATAAATTGGAGATTTCTTTTTAATTTTTGACTCAAGTATGAAGAACATGCTTTAGAAAAAATTATGCAGGACTTGGGGCTGAGGATGGCTATGTGGTTTAGCAAAAGGTCGACCCTGAAGTCTCGGTTAGGGTTTGGTTAGTTCACTGCAGATACCTAGAGCTTCATGCCGAAGTTGACAGGGTAGAGGGGGAGGTTGTATATGTTTCTTTGCATTGGTCTGGAGGTTCTAGTTGCGGGCAGGTGTTGTTTTTGTGAAACGGGAGTATCCGACAGTTATTGAAGAGGCTTCAGAACAACAAGGAATAATTTATTTGCTGAGATGGACGTGGAGCTAGTGGATTACTCCTCATATCCATTAGAATATGTGCCGCTACAGATAGAATATCCACCTCAACATTTTGGTATGGAGTTATCAGGGTTAGATGGAGCATCGGCTTACACGTTGCCTCGCCTAGGTTTTCCTCGGAGGAAGTATTTGGAAGCCCTACAACCCTAGGTTTTGAAAACCCATTCTCGACGTCAGGGTAAATTTTAATTGAGATTCATTGCTCAAGAGGATTGGTAAACCTAATTTTGGATAATGAGCAGTCACAGCTAGAACTCTCGGTTCCATCTCCATTGTCCTTCCTGTTATCACCTAGAACTGCAGTGTTATGTACATAAAATGTCCATAAAATTTTTGTTGTCCAAAAATAGGTGTCTAATGGTTATTGCCCTATGTGTGTTACTTAGGGATCGAGTTTTATAAAGGTATTTATATGAATCATTTTCAAAAACCGTTAGCTATCCTCCATCATGATTATATAAGATATATCTTGTCTTGTATACGTCACTGGGTCTTTTCGCGTTTTTGCAGCGCAATTTTTATTGGCTGATTTTGCAGCGCAATGATGTCTTAGTCCTGTCACCGCATGTCATCAACCAGCCATTTCGTAGCGCATGTTGTTAACTTATAACTGTCTGCGCTACGAAATCGCGGATTCAGGGATTTAAACTGCACTGATTCTTAGAATGTCATGTCTGAGGGATAAGTCAGTATGTCCGTCCGTCCAAATTGTCAGAATGGCGTCCTTTTCAAGCAAGCACAAGCCATTATTTCCCCAATAGGTTCATAACCGCGCACCCAAAATCATTCAAATGGTCTGTAATGCCGGTAGGGGTATGATGTTTGTTAATGTTTTATGAATTGGTCCGTTTGCATGATAAGACTGTTAAGTGCAGAGGAGCCAGAATTCATTCTCTATAAGGAACCTGATTGCAAGCGAGCCGGCGTTCAAAGTTTGAGTTTGCATTTGGAGCTTGAAGCTGGTAGTGTTTCTCTGCGCAAAGGAGTGCAAAGCAAGATGGAGAAGAAGGGGCATCGGTCTGGAAGGTGTCAGAGAACTGAACCTGTGGGATTGGATCTCGCATTGAGAGATGAAGGTGTGAGACAAGCCTTTCAGGACGCTGGTTGCTGGTCGTTTTGTGAGAAGCTACAAGGGGGGCATGCTGAGGTAACCAAAGCCTTTGCCTTAAATTTTACTGGTTTAAGTTCTAAAGTAGCTATGCTAGAATTCCCTGTATCTTCAGAGGTGATTGCTAGGGTGACTAAAATCCCGAGAGGAGGGCAGGAGTGGTTCAAGAATTTCAAATTTGATATGAACCCCTGCAAGGAGTTCCTGAAGGAACCTTATGTTAATGAAGATCTCACAAAGGCTGTGCCAAGGCACTATGTTAAAGAACACTATGCACTCCTCCTAACATGCATCCAGAAATATTTAACCTGTGAAGGGAGGTATAACAAAGTCTACTCCTATCATTTCAAACTGCTGCTACACTTTACAGGAAAGGCATTTATAGATCTCCCATTCTACTTGTTCAGAAGTCTTAGTAAGATGTGTGACAAGATTCAATTGAGGAAAGATGAATGTGAGACATCAATGTTTCACCATGGTCTAGTAAAACTGTTAGTGCTGGATAACTTGCAAAGAATTGGTCGGGATTGGGATTCATTTATCTTTATAGCTGGTTTTCAAAGTAAGACAGGCCTCACCCCACTGCCTGTTAGAGAAAGAGAGAGGTTGACTGAAGAACCTACTCTTGCTGAATTAAAAAAGGAAATAAAAGGCAAGAAGAAAACCAAGATTCAGTTGAAGGAATTAATAAAGCCATCAGTTATTAAAGAGACACCACAATCATCATCAAAGGAGAAAATCAAACACCAGAAAAATGCACCAGGGTCAAGTGGAGTTGAACAGGTGTCAAGAGTCAGAACCAGAAGTCAGTTAAGTAAAGAAAAAGGCAAATCAATAGCTGTGGAAGAAAGCCCCATATCAAAAGCTAGCCTAAATGATTTGCTTGAGGCAATTGATTTTGAGCAAACTAAATCAGTGCAGGTTGAGTCAATGCCTATTGACCTAACTCAGTCATCACCCGAAAGCACCAAAAAATCAAAGGCCTCAAAAAGGTTAAGGTTTGAAGAACCTGGTAATGAATTTATATTCAAACCACGAAGGCCAGTCACCAGGAGGCAAATTAAAGTAGCTGAGCAATTGCACAGGGAAGAGGTAGCTGTGAAGGTACCTGCAACAAAAGTAATTGAACAAATGCCTAAAGCAGAGGAAGCAGAGGAAATGAAAAGAAAACCATACACAAGAAGACAAGCAAAAGAAATGGAGAAGCAGCTACCCAAAACAGAAAAAGTAAAAGAAGTCAAGAAGAAAGATATGAATAAAAAGGTCCCCATTGCCAAAGAAACAAAGACTTCATCTTCAAAAGAACAATGGGAGGCAACCGAGAAAGAAATGGCTAATATGGAGAAAGCTGTAGCAGAAATCACAGCCATGGAAAAGGAGGTTGCAAAACTTAAAGCTCAGCTAAATAAGTTAGCTGCCAAGTAAAATTGCAAATTTTAAAAGTCAGGTGCTACCCGAAGATTTTGCTTTATTTTCTTAAGTTCATTGGTTTTGAAGCATGTAAGCACGGCATATAAAATCAAGATAAATTAGGAGTTTTGAAGCCAGAAACGAAGCTGTTGCAGTCACAAAGAATATTGATAAATCTATTGAAGACTGTATTTTTGAAAGAAAGAGCAGTTTCGTAGCGCGCTACGAAACTGCTGTAGATGTTGTTTTTTGAAAAAAAATAACAAGTCTAATGATGAGGTCAGCAGATTTTGGAGAAAAGGGCTAATGAACATCAAGGAACCAAATGAGGCTATCAGAGCCATTCAAACATTGACAAGTGGCCATCCTTTATAAAGGTGAAAAAAAATTTTGTCTTAAGCTAGAACTTTAATAAAGGTACTTTATTACCTATGGTTAGGGTTTGGCTGAAGATGCATACGAAGAAGTTGGCTTGTACACTTGTCCATTCAACAAGGCTTCCAGCATACTTGGAAAGCTAGTGATGCTCATCAAATTTTGAAGCATTAAACAACTGGGAACACATGCCTAAACTTTGGAAGGATGATGGGAAACAAAGACCGTGAAAACAGGGGATTATCATTATGATACATGAACTATCAGCACGTTCAACATTCAAAGCTAAATTGGTTTCATACATCCTTATCTCAGCAATCATGGCCATAACTAAAGGAGGCAGCTGTTGAAGACCTGGAAAGGAATTAGAATACGAGGAGAATAAATTAGAGTTTAAGTTTGATTAGAACTCTTATGTAGCTACAGTACATGCTTAGTAGATTTAATGAGTCTGTTAAGATAGATAAGGTTAGTAAATGTTAGTCATCGAGCTCCCCTCATGCTGGAGGAGGAAGCTCTAAGTAGTTAGAATTATGTTGCTATATATAGCTAAATCTTCTATGTAATCAGGGTTGGATATTTATGCAAAAACAGAGTTATATTGGCCTGTGTATAAAGTTTTTTTTACAGTAATAGAAAGACTGTTTTATTCTTCCCGAGATTCATACTTTGTTAAAATGCTCAAGATGTTTGTGGTTTTGTCTTACCAAATGTAAGTTTTACAGCTTTATAAGTATGCAATCACTCTGAATTCACCTAGTGCTCAGACTTCCTGTGTATACTTATAAGTTGAGGTTCTTATCCTTTATGTTTTACAGCTCTTTAAGTACACAATCACTCTGAATTCACCTAGTGCTCAGACTTCCTGTGTGTACTTACGAGTTGATGGTTGTTTGATGAATGTCTTGAATGTTTAAACATTACATGCCTTGGCTTCTATGAATGAACAGTTAATAGATTACTGAAAGATGTTTGACTCCATGAGCCCAATGGAAGAAATGTTATGCTGTCTGTCCAACCAGTATGTTTATTAAATTTTCATTTCAAGAGTTAGCCCTCTTTGTGTCTAAAGATAAATCAGTAGTTTGTTTTGAGAGAGCCCTCTCAGGTTAGGGAGGCTAATCCCTAGCTAAAAGTCTGGTCTGAAACAGTTACATAAGGTCTTACTGGTTAGCAGCCATCAGTACTGATTTTGTGATAACATTTTGGTGCGTCTGCCGGGAGTCTGATGATTACTCATTCCCGAAATCTTAAGATTGAATTTCTGAAGGTAGCAGGAGTTCAAAGTGGTTTTCGAGGCTGCATTCTACCTTGGTGACTCCATTAATTTTTAAAGTTTAAAAGGTGGCTTCGAGAGGAAGATATACAAGGAGTAATCCTGACCCAAATCCACCTAGTCCTGTGGAGAATCCAAATATCATCTCAAGATGAAGATAAAGGTTTTCTGATATACCAGGTACTTCAAATATTTCAAAGTCTTTGTTTCCTGAATTTTCAAGAAGTCTTGAAAATAAAATTGTTGATGATAAAATCCAAGAAGTGTTGTTGAGGTCTGAAGATGAAGAAGAATTGATTGGAATTATTTTGAATTTACAAAAGAGAGGTATTGATACTTCATCTTTAGTATCACAAACAGATAAAGAAGAGTTTTGGGAAATTGTTACTTCTAAATTGTTACTAGAGGAAGAGGACTTGGAACAGCTCAAGGAGCTTGACCCTTTTGAAGTTTTGCTTAAGTCAAACACTGGTTTACCTCTCCCAAATTGGAGCTCTTTTGTCAGTGGTTTACAAAGTCCCAATAGTCCTTTTCGTACTCACACTTTGTCTTCTGCCTCTACTAGTCCAAATAGCCCTCAAACAACATCTCATACTAGTTCTGCTCCTTCTGGTCATACAGTACCTATTGTCACAGTTCCTCCATTCCTTATGGCTGTACCTGCTAGGTACGATCCTCTAGCTCTTCCCCAAATTTTGCATGATCTACCTAGCAAATATGCTGCTAGAATTCCAACATGGGGAGGAGATGAAGACATTACAGCTGAAGAACATGTGGATAGATTCAATGACTTTGTTGACAGAGAAGAAGTAGATGATGAAGATGTAAAATTAAGATTATTTGCTCAAACTTTTATTGGGGAAGTACGGAAATGGTTTAAAGCCTTAGGAGCTGGTAGCATTCATAGTTGGGCTGAATTTGAAGATAGTTTTTTGAGAAAATGGGGAAATAGAACTAATCCTGTTCAAGCCCTCACTGAATATAATAATTTAAGAAGAGCTCCAGAAGAGACTATTCAAAAATTTTCCAAGAGATTTAATAAAATATATAATTCCATTCCAGCACATTTGAAACCTCCTGGAGCTTTGGCCCAATTAAGGTATGTTGAATCCTTTGATTCAGATTTCTCTCTTTTACACAGAGAGAGAGAGTCTGCTACTTTGGCCGAAATGCAAAATGATGCAGTTAAAGTAGAGGTAAATATGCTTGCTGTCAAAAAGTCAAAGATGGCAAAAGCTAGAGTAAAGGAAGAGGAAAAGCCTTCTACCTCTGCTCAAGAAGACAAGTTTGAAACTATCATAAAAGCTATGGAAAAATTGATGGATCAATTAGCACTTGGGAATACTGCTGCTCCCCAAGCACAGCAAGAGCCTCGGTTCAGGAACCCTCAGTTTAGAAGGCCTCAAAATTAGCAGAGACCAAGAGACAATAAAAATCAGCAAGCAGATCCTCCAGTGAGGCCTCCTTTCCAACAAAACATGGTAGATGAAGAAGAAGGACCTGAAGAACCTGAGGAATCTATTCACTGTCTTGGTGAAGAAGATTCAGAAATTTTCCTAACAAAGGAGGAACATGATGAGTCTAACCAGTTAAAGGCTGAGGAGGAACCCTCAGATTTCGTAAAGGGTTATCAGCATGCCATATTTGAAATTCAAAAGCAGTACAATCTCAAAAACAGAGATGTCCCTATTATAGCCAACAAAGCTCAGCCCAAGAAGAATGTTTCAAAAGAAGCTGAAGATCAGAAGGAAAAGTCAAAGCAGATTGATGATAAAGGTGATTCTCCTCTTGCAAGAAGTAATAATCAGACCCCTGCTCCTCCTAAGGAAATTGAAAGGTCTACTTCTGTTTTCAATATAGAAAATGAGATGGCTAAAATCAAAATAGCAGTCCCATTTAATGAAATCCTAAAAGTAGACAAATATAGAAGTAAGATTGTGGAAATGCTTAATTCTCCACCAGGAGGGGCTGATATTTTAAATGTGCAAGAGGATAGTCCTATTATATGTTTAGGTCCAAGACTTGAAGATGAACAAAATGATGAGTTTCCTCCTTTTTATATAAGCATTAACATACATGAGATGACTCTTCATAATGCTATGCTGGATTCAGGAGCATCCCATAACCTCATGCCTAAGGTAATTATGGAAAGATTGGGGTTAGAAATAACTAGACCATACAAGGACTTGTTTTCTTTTGATTCAAAAAGAGTTCATTGTATTGGGCTGATAAAGGATGTGGTTGTCACACTCACACAAATCCCAGCAAAGACAACTGTCATGGACATTGTTGTTGCAGATGTTCCACCTAAATTTGGGATGCTACTTTCAAGGTCATGGGCTGCAAAGATTAAGGGCACCATTCAAATGGATCTAACATATGCCACTATTCCAGTGTTTGGTGAACAAAGAAGGCTATATCGTGAGACAAGGCTGGCATATATGGTAAGCAGCAAGGATAAGCCACAAAATTTTCCTATTTATTCATGTGATACAGGCCTTGGATCAGCTATTCTTTTTAATGAATCAGTAGGAAAAGAATCTCAAGAAGAACATGCAGAAAATCAGTGTCCGAGAGAGTAGCAGAGTAATGAAAGAGATATCATTGGTTGCTAGTCTTTATATTTTGATGGAGCAGCAGGAAAAGAAGGCGCAGGAGCTGGGATTTGGATCATGAGTCCAACTGAGGAAAGTAAGTTTCTGTCATACAAACTTAATTTTGATTGCACCAATAACATGGCAGAGTATGAGTCTCTGGTGTTAGGCTTAGAAACCTTGATAGAATTGAAGGCAATAAACATTGCTATTTATGGAGATTCTGAATTAATCATTAAGAAAGTTCAAGGTGCCTATCAAACAGAGGATGCAAAGATGAGAGCCTACAGAAACCTGGTGTTAGAATTTTTGGAAAAGTTTCAATCATATACCTTCAGTATAAAAAACAGAGATCAAAATTCTGTTGCAGATTCTCTTGCTGTGACAGCCAGTCTATTTGTTATTCCTAAACAAGATTCTGATAGCTATGAAGTGAGGGTTCGCTATAGGCCAGTCATCCCAGATAATATCCTAAACTGGCAGGTCTTTGAAGATGATCAGCAGGTAAGAAATTTCCTAGAATTGAAAGAAGAGTTTGAACATAGTCAAATTGATCAGCAGAACATGTTAGCAGAGACAAAGGAAAAGTCTGAGGTGTTGCAGCTGCAAAACAATTTAATTCCAAAAGGGCTTATTCCACTTGAGAAACTATTTGATCAGAATGATGTGTTTAAAGCGCCAAGATTGCAAGCGAATGAAGAGGAAGTAGAGAGTTGTAATTTAGGTGACTCAGTGGTACCTAAATTAGTTAAAATTTCAAAGTTTTTATCAGCTAATATGAAGGTTAAGTATGTTGAATTGATGAGGAAGTTTATTGATGCTTTTGCATGGAGCTATGCTGATCTAAAGCAGTATGATTCTTCAATCATACAACATACTATACCAATTAAGCAAAACGAGAAACCTTTTAAGCAGAAATTAAGGAGAATTAATCCTCTTCTAATGCCACTAATTGAAAAAGAAGTGAAGAAGTTATTTGATGCAAAGATTATTGTCCCAATCAGGTTTTCAAATTGGCTTGCTAACTTAGTACCAGTTAGGAAAAAGAATGGGGAGATAAGGATTTGCATAGACTTCAGGAACTTGAACAAGGCTTCACTGAAAGATAATTACCCTCTTCCTAAAATGGATCTTATGTTGCAGAATATTGTTGGCTCTCAAAGAATGTCCATGTTAGATGGTTTCTCAGGATACAATCAGATCCTTGTTCATCCAGATGATCAGGAGAAGACAGCCTTCACTACACCATGGGGCACATTTATGTATGCAAAGATGCCTTTCTGCCTCATGAATGCAGGAGCGACTTTCCAAAGGGCTATGGACATTGATTTTGCTGAGGAAAAAGATAAATCAGTGGTGGTATACCTTGATGATATCACAGTCTTTTCAAAGAAGGAGGAGGATCATTTAAAGCACTTAGAAAAGATCTTGCTCAAGTGTAGAAGGTTTGGCATTTCCCTAAACCCAACCAAGAGTATCTTTGCTTTGACTTCTGGCAAATTGCTTGGTCATATTATATCTGAAGAAGGAATTAGGATTGATCCTAATAGAGTCAGCGCCATTCAAGGGCTAGATTTGCCAAGGAGCAAGAAAGAGATTCAATCTTTTCTTGGTAAGGTAAATTTTGTTAGAAGGTTCATTCCTAACTTTGCTGAAGTAGTTAAACATATTACAAAGATGCTGAAGAAAGGAGCAGATTTTAAGTGGACAGTTGAAGCAAGGAGGGCATATGAAGAAATCAAAAAGGCACTTACTCAAGCACCAGTCCTTATCAGCCCTGATTTCACCAAAGATTTTCTGGTTTTCACATTTGCTTCTGAGGATACAATAGCTGGAGTCTTGTTGCAAAAAGGGAATCAAGGTATTGAACAACCCATTTCTTTCTTTAGCAAGACATTGGCTAATGCTGAACTAAAATATAATATCTTAGAAAAACAAGCATATGCATTAGTGAAGGCAATTAAAGATTTCAGAATTTATGTGCTGCATTCTCATATTATTGCATACGTGCCAAGTGCTGCTATAAAAGATATTCTTACACAAGCTGACCCAGATGGAAAAAGGGGAAAATGGATAGCCAAGCTATTAGAGTATGACATTGAAATTAAGCCCACTAAATTGGTAAAGGGTCAAGGCTTAGCAAAATTGTTGACTCAGTCAAACTTGGACTGCATTGATATTAATTTTAGCACAGAAATATCAGAGATTTCCGAGAATGAAGAAGAATTGGTCCAAATCAATGAAAAGTTTTTGACATCAGAATGGTATAGGGATGTAGCATTTGTTTTGCAGCACAATAGAGCCCCTGATAACCTTTCTAAATCTAAAGCTCGGTTCACCAAGCTGAAATCTCTTAGATACTTTGTATATGAGCAGAATTTATTTTGGAAGGATGCAGAGGGATTTTGCTGAATTGTCTCATTGAAGAAGAAGCTGATAAGGTAATTGATGAATTTCATAAGGGAGATTGTGGAGGCCATCACTATTGGAAAGCTACTGCAAACAAAGTTTTAAGAGCTGGATACTTTTGGCCAACCATGTTCAGAGATATTTATAAACGGATAGCTTCATGTCATGAATGCCAAGTATTTGAGGGTAAAAGGAAGCTCATGCCTATGCCATTGGTTCCTATTTATGTTGAAGCACCCTTCCAGCAGTGGGGACTAGATTTTATAGGGGAAATTCATCCTCCTTCATCAGGGCAGCATTGCTGGATTCTCACAGCCACAGATTACTTTACAAAGTGGATAGAGGTAGTACCAACAAGGCAAGCTAATGATTCAATGATAATTTCTTTTTTAGAAAATAACATCTTGTCAAGGTTTGGTTGTCCACTCAAGCTTATCACAGACAATGCTCAGGCTTTTAAGTCTAAAAGAATGATAAATTTTTGTCATCAGTACCATATTTCCCTTGGTCATTCCACAGCTTATTATCCACAGGGAAATGGCCTAGCTGAAAGTTCAAACAAAAGTCTTGTGAGAATTATCAAGAAACTGCTGCAAGAAAATAAAAAGGCTTGGCACTTGAATTTGAAGTATGCCTTGTGGGCTGATCACATTTGCACAAAAAGGTCTATTGGAACATCACCATATGAACTTGTGTATGGATCAGAGGCTATTTTCCCAACATCTCTTGGGGTACCAGTTATGAAGCTAATCCAAGGATTAGAAGAAGAACCAAATGCCATACAGCGGAGGATTAATCAGTTGATAGCTTTGCAGGAAAAGAGAAATGAAGTGTTTGAAGGTCATCAAAAAAATCAGAATCGAGTCAAAAGAGCATTTGACAAGAAGATTAAAGAGGTTACATTCCAGGTTAATGACAAAGTCTTGAAGTGGGAAGCTAGAATTGAAGAAAAAGGTAAACATGGCAAATTTGAGAATTTATGGAAGGGGCCATATCAGATTTCTGCTTTCCATGGAAATAACACCTATATTCTACAAGAAGTTGATGGATCACCATATGCTGGAGGGCCTGTTAATGGCAGGTTCTTAAAGCATTACAGTCAGTAAAAATCCACCAAGTGTCTCATGAGCATTGTATATAACCGTTTTATGAATGTTTCCAGTTGAAAATAAATGACAAGCTGAACAGGAAAGCTTTAGCCCGAGGAGAAGGCCCACAAAGTTTGAAAGGAATGCTTGTCAGCCGTGGGTGAATTTAATAAAATGGACAAAGGCACTGGTTCTACGAGTTCTTAGTGTACTACAGGAGCACACTATCCCAAGTGGAGCCAGCTGTTATCACCTAGAACTGCAGTGTTATGTACATAAAGTTGTCCATAAAAATTTTGTTGTCCAAAAATAGGTGTCTAATGGTTATTGCCCTATGTGTGTTACTTAGGGATTGAGTTTTATAAAGGTACTCATATGAATCATTTTCAAAAACCGTTAGCTATCCTCCATCATGATTATATGAGATATATCTTGTCTTGTATACGTCACTGGGTCTTTTCGCGTTTTCGCAGCGAAATTCTTATTGGCTGATTTTGCAGCGCAATGATGTCTTAGTCCTGTCACAGCAGGTCATTAACCAACCATTTCGTAGCGCATGTTGTCAACTCATATCTGTCTGCGCTACGAAATCGCGGATTCGGGGATTAAACAGCACTGATTCTTAGAATGTCATGTCTGAGGGATGAGTCAGTATGTCCGTCCGTTTAATTGTCAGAATGGCATCCTTTCAAGTAAGTGTAAGCCATTATTTCCCCAATAGGTTCATAACCGCACACCCAAAATCATTCAAATGGTCTGTAATACCGGTAGTGGTATGATGTTTGTTAATGCTATATGAATTGGTCCGATTGCATGATAAGACTGTTAAGAGAAGAGGAGCCCAAGTTCATTCTCTATAAGGAACCTGATTGCAAGTGAGCCGGTGTTCAAAGTTTGAGTTTGCATTTGAAGATTGAAGCTGTTAGTGTTTCTCTGTGCAAAGGAGTTCAAAGCAAGATGGAGAAGAAGGGGCATCGATCTGGAAGGTGTCAGAGAACTGAACCTGTGGGATTGGATCTCGCATTGAGAGATGAAGGTGTGAGACAAGCCTTTCAGGACGCTGGTTGCTGGTCGTTTTGTGAAAAGCTACAAGGGGGGCATGCTGAGGTAACCAAAGCCTTTGCCTTAAATTTTACTGGTTTAAGTTCTAAAGTAGCTATGCTAGAATTCCCTGTATCTTCAATAGTGATTGCTAGGGTGACTGAAATCCCGAGAGGAGGGCAGGAGTGGTTCAAAAATTTCAAATTTGATATGAACCCCTGCAAGGAGTTCCTGAAGGAACCTTATGTTAATGAAGATCTCACAAAGGCCTTGCCAAGGCACTATGTTAAAGAACACTATGCACTCCTCCTAACATGCATCCAGAAATATTTAACCTGTGAAGGGAGGTATAACAAAGTCTACTCCTATCATTTCAAACTGCTGCTGCACTTTACAGGAAAGGCATTTATAGATCCCCCATTCTACTTGTTCAGAAGTCTTAGTAAGATGTGTGACAAGATTCAATTGAGGAAAGATGAATGTGAGACATCAATGTTTCACCATGGTCTAGTAAAACTGTTAGTGCTGGATAACTTGCAAAGAATTGGTCGGGATTGGGATTAATTTATCTTTATAGCTGGTTTTCAAAGTAAGACAGGCCTCACCCCACTGCCTGTTAGAGAAAGAGAAAGGTCGACTGAAGAACCTACTCTTGCTGAATTAAAAAAGGAAATAAAAGGCAAGAAGAAAACCAAGATTCAGTTTAAGGAATTAATAAAGCCATCAGTTATTAAAGAGACACCACAATCATCATCAAAGGAGAAAATCAAACACTAGAAAAATGCACCAGGGTCAAGTGAAGTTGAACAGGTGTCAAGAGTCAGAACCAGAAGTCAGTTAAGTAAAGAAAAAGGCAAATCAATAGCTGTGGAAGAAAGCCCCATACCAAAAGCTAGCCTAAATGATTTGCTTGAGGCAATTGATTTTGAGCAAGCTAAATCAGTGCAGGTTGAGTCAATGCCTATTGACCTAACTCAGTCATCACCCGAAAGCACCAAAAAATCAAAGGCCTCAAAAAGGTTAAGGTTTGAGGAACCTGGTAATGAATTTATATTCAAACCACGAAGGCCAGTCACCAGGAGGCAAATTAAAGTAGCTGAGCAGTTGCACAGGGAAGAGGTAGCTGTGAAGGTACCTGCAACAAAAGTAATTGAACAAATGCCTAAAGCAGAGAAGGCAGAGGAAATGAAAAGAAAACCATACACAAGAAGACAAGCCAAAGAAATGAAGAAGCAGCTACCCAAAACAGAAAAAGCAAAAGAAATCAAGAAGAAAGATATGAATAAAAAGGTCCCCATTGCCAAAGAAACAAAGACTTCATCTTCAAAAGAACAATGGGAGGCAACCGAGAAAGAAATGGCTAATATGGAGAAAGCTGTAGCAGAAATCGCAGCCATGGAAAAGGAGGTTGCAAAACTTAAAGCTCAACTAAATAAGTTAGCTGCCAAGTAAAATTGCAAATTTTAAAAGTCAGGTGATACCCCAAGATTTTGCTTTATTTTCTTAAGTTCATTGGTTTTTGAGGCATGTAAGCACGACATATAAAATCAAGATAAATTAGGAGTTTTGAAGCCAGAAGCGAAGCTGTTGCAGTCACAAAGAATATTGATAAATTTATTGAAGACTGTATTTTTGAAAAGAATAGCAATTTCGTAGCGCGCTACGAAACTGCTGTAGATGTTGTTTTTTGAAAAAAAATAACAAGTCTAATGATGAGGTCAGCAGATTTTGGAGAAAAGGGCTAATGAACATCAAGGAACCAGATGAGGCTATCAGAGCCATTCAAACATTGACAAGTGGCCATCCTTTATAAAGGTAAAAAATTTTGTCTTAAGCTAGAACTTTAATAAAGGTACTTTATTACCTATGGTTAGGGTTTGGCTGAATATGCATACGAAGAGGTTGGCTTGTACACTTGTCCATTCAACAAGGCTTCCAGCATACCTGGAAAGCTAGTGATGCTCATCAAATTTGAAGCATTAAACAGCTAGGAACACATGCCTAAACTTTCGAAGGATGATGGGAAACAAAGACCGTGAAAACAGGGGATTATCATTATGATACATGAACTATCAGCACGTTCAACATTCAAAGCTAATTTGGTTTCATACATCCTTATCTCAGCAATCATGGCCATAACTAAAGGAGACAGTTGTTGAAGACCTAGAAAGGAATCAGAATACGAGGAGGATAAATTAGAGTTTAAGTTTGATTAGAACTCTTATGTAGTTACAGTTCATGCTTAGTAGATTTAATGAGTCTGTTAAGATAGATAAGGTTAGTAAATGTTAGTCATCGAGCTCCTCTCATGCTGGAGGAGGAAGCTCTAAGTAGTTAGAGTTGTGTTGCTATATATAGTTGAATCTTCTATGTAATCAATGTTGGATATTTATGCAAAAAATAGAGTTATATTGGCCTGTGTATAAAGCTTTTTTACAGTAATAGAAAGATTGTTTATTCTTCCCAAGATTCATACTTTGTTAAAATGCTCAAGATGTTTGTGGTTCTGTCTTACCAAATGTAAGTTTTACATCTTTATAAGTGTGCAATCACTCTGAATTCACCTAGTGCTCAGACTTCCTGTGTATACTTATAAGTTGAGGTTCTTGTCCTTCATGTTTTACAGCTCTTTAAGTACACAATCACTCTGAATTCACCTAGTGCTCAGACTTCCTGTGTGTACTTACGAGTTGATGGTTATTTGAGAAATGTCTTGAATGTTCAAACATTACATGCCTTGGCTTTTATGAATGAGCAGTGGATAGTTTATTGAAAAGATGTTTGACCCCATGAGCCCAATGGAAGAAATGTTATGTTGTCTGTCCAACCAGTATGTTTACTAAATTTTCATTTCAAGAGTTAGCCCTCTTTGTGTCTAAAGATAAATCAGTGGTTTGTTTTGAGAGAGCCCTCTCAGGTTAGGGAGGCTAATCCCTAGCTAAAAGTCTGGTCTGAAACAGTTACATAAGGTCTTACTGATTAGCAGCCATTAGTATAGGTTTTGTGATAACATATACCACCCTGAAAAATGGAGTAGGGGTTTGTTGGTTGTTTGATCTTTATTGGTTTTGAGATTTCGCTTGAGCAGAGACTCGCACTGTAAATGTGATATTTTCTATAATCAAAGACTGTTGAGATGCATGGATTCTGAAAGTGTCTGCTGTGTTTAATTGGTCGAGTAGTGACTGTGGAATTCTTGTGCTTCTACATGGTTCAATAAGTGTTTCCTTAACTCTGTTTTGTTTTTCATGTTTTTTCTGTCATCAATCCACCATCTAAATTGTAGAAAAGAAGAATAGTTTAGGGTTTGCTTGGTTGCGCCCTGGGCTCAATTTCTGCAATTTTTTCATGTTTTCATCTGGAATGGTTATGAACATGCATACTTAAATGATCTTGTTTACACTGTTTCTTTCATATATGAATGTTAGTTTAGGAATTCTTAAATGCTCCTAGATAACCATTCATTCACCTCTCTTCCCTGTTAGTTGATGAAAGATTCGTAATTGCCTTTCATCTCTGACTTTCATCCCATCTTTTCAGCAAATTGGTATTGTTTCATGTGTAGCTATCCCGCTCCATAATCCTATTGTGACCAAGAAAATGCAACAGCAAGCCTTAATCCATGACTCCATGCCCAATGGTTTGAACTCATCACCCGATCCCTTGCCTCTCTACTCCAATACAATCTCCTTCCATCCAAACTCCATCCAAACAAAAAATCAAAACCCCCGAACCCAATAGCTAGCCTAAAATCATCATCAACAAAGCTAAATCATTAAGAGAGAGCACTCTCTGATTGCAGGTGGGCTAGAACATGCAATCCAAAGATTGGTTTGTGGTTACCTCGGTCGTATCCCTTCAGGAGCTTAGGGACAACCTGAGTGATAACATAATGGCGACTCCACTGGGGAACTCCTCAGATAATCTCACAAAACCAGTCTGAAGCTCCACAGAGGAAGAAACCAACCTTAAAAAAGTTCGGTCGACCTGTGTTCTTAGAAAAATTCCCAAAAAACAAGTTAGAAGCTGGCCCCCAAGAAGCATTCGTGCTACACAAGATCAAATCCAGATCCAAATCCCCCAGCTGTTGTTGAAAATCCCAACATAATCCCTAAGATTCTTCGAAACCAAGATCAACAAGAAGGTTTGACTGCTTCTAGTCCCGAAATAGTTCAACCTAGTAGTTTTTTAACCCCTGTTAAAGTTTTGTTCTGCTCAAGCCTTTCTTCCCCCTGTTCATCATCCACTTCTCCAGGCACTTCTTCCACACCTCCGTTCACTACAAATACTACCCCGGCTGCTCCTATTATCACAGTCACTCCAGTCGTTCCCCTTATCCCTGTTGTTCCCCTTATCCCCATAAATATGGCTAATAGATATGCTCCCTTACAGTTGCCTGCTAATCTCGGGGCTATGCCTCAGGATTATCAAACAAAAATTACCTATTTTGATGGCACAAATTCCTGCACATCCCTACAGCATACAAAGAAAATGCAAGATTATTTTGAGAGTTATGAGATTGATGATGACAGCGTAAGAATGAAGATTTTTGTCCAAAGTTTGACCAGTGATGTCAGAACCTGGTTCAGGGCACTTACACCCAATTCCATATTAAACCCAGAAGCTTTATACCATACATTTATCAATAGATGGGAGAAAAAGAAAGACCCCTTGCACATATCATCTGAGTATGATACTATTAAAAGAGGACCTCAAGAAACAGTTTTGGATTACTGTGCAAGGTTTAATAATGTTTACAATGCAATACCACAAAATTTGAGACCTCCACCTGATCTTTCTTTGTACAAATTCCTTGATGGTTTTGATGCTGAAATGGCATATCAGTTAAGGGAAAGAGCCCCTCAAAGCCTTGCAGAAATGCAAGATGTTGCTGTTAGTGTGGAGGCAAACTTAATTGCCAAAAGAAACAGAGCCAGAACTGAAAGAAGAACCACCTTCAAGGAAGAACCCTCAGCCATAGACCAAAAACTAGATGCTATCATTAACGGCATGCATAGGCTGGGAGACAGAGTAGAGAGCGTTGAAAGAAAATCATCATGGGAAGGTCAATAGTCCAACACCATAAGGAACCCGAACTTTAGGAAAAATCAGACCACAAATGCTGGAAGAGCTAGTCCTGACCATGATATTAGGCCTCCTTTCTAAGAAAACTATGCGGAGGCATCCACATCCAGTGAGCCCACAGATGAGACTCACATGAACCTGATAGATTCGAAAAATGAATAGCAAATCTTTCTCACTGAAGAGGACCAAGACTACCCTAATGTAAAACAATTTCAGACCAAGTCAGGAGAGTCTTTTGATTTTAAACAAGGTTATGATTCTGATGTGTACGAAGTGCACAAACAATATAAGTTGAGAACAAGGACCATTGATGTCCCTGCACCTAGCAGAACAAAGGATAGCAAACAACCCAACAAAACGAAAGACAATGTTGTCATACCAGAACCCGCTGATATTGCTATCACAAACCCGCATCAGGTAACTGTAGAGGATATAACAGACATGCAACCTCCTATTGATCAGCTTCTATCCTCCTCTCCCTCAAAACAAAATCGGAACGGTACTCCAAAAAATCTTCCCAAAACAGAAATACCACAAACTGTCATTCATCATTACGCTGACATTCAAAAAGAAAGCATAAAGAGTATGCCCGAAAAAGAGAAATCTGCGACTATCAACAATAAGAATCCATTGGAGAAACCATTTAACTTAGAAGTAGAAATTGGAAAACTCAAGATATCCATTCCCCTCTCAGAACTTGCCAAGCATGATGTATATAGGCAACAAATCAAAAGGTCACTTCAACTACCAGAGGTCAGGGATGATGTAAATGTTTTAGATGATACCCCTGAGCTGCTGTTTGGTCCGGCAGTTAATGGTAAATCAGCATATGGACCTATCCCACCCTTTTATGTCAGTCTGCACATACATGACAAAATCTTGCATAATGCTATGTTTGACTCAGGAGCCTCACATAACCTTATGCCCAAAGCCGTAATGGAAAAGTTGAACCTTGATGTCACAAGACCTTATAAAGATTTATACTCCTTTGACTCAAGTCAAGTCAACTGTTTAGGCTTAATCAAGGACCTTTGTGTATCTTTAGTCTAATTTCCCAACAAGACAATCCTAATGGACATGGTAGTTGCTGACATTCCCACAAAGTATGGCATGCTCCTATCAATATCATGGGGGGCAAAACTACAAGGATCCCTTCAACTTGACCTCTCTTATGCCACTATATCTGTCTTTGGGCAACCAAAGAGACTGTACAGGGAAACACTGATGAAGTATGTGGTAAGTAGTGAGGAAAAGCCCCAAAATTTTCCAATTTACGCAATCCATTCTGATATGGATTCTTTTATTTTATTCAATGATGACACAAATCTTCCAACTGATGAGAAGCCTTCAGCCTTAGAGCAAGAAACATGCATCAGTGAGGAATCAGTTGCCAATGCCCATGAAATTGTCACAACAGTCAAGGCAACTAGCAAACAAGAAGAACCTCCCAAAACAGAAATTTTGAGTCTGCCCAATCCTCAGACAACTAAAACTCTTAATACAAACCTCAGGCAAGAAATCACATGGTATTTAGATTTTGATGGTTCTATCAATAAGTTAGGAGTAGGGGCAGGAGTATGGATCTACAATACACATGAAAATCACGCAGAAGGCCATGCCTATAGACTAAATTTCAGATGTACAAACAACATCGCAGAGTATGAAGCTCTCCTCTTAGGCCTAAAATTGCTCAAAGTCATAGGAGCTACAAAAGAGTCCATTCTAGGCGACTCTGATTTGATTATACAACAAATGAAAGGTAACTTTGTTACTAATGACAGTAGAATGAGAGCCTACAGGACTGCTGCCACAGAAATACTCAATTCTTTCAATGAGTCCAAGCTTGCCAAAATTTCTAGAGACCATAACATTCATGCTCACAGTCTAGCAACTTTTGCCAGCACATGCAAGCTTCCCTTTCAACCAAATCACCATTTCACTGCTGAGATAAAACATAGACCCTCGGTCCCTAACAATGTCAAGGATGGGCAAGTGTTTCAAAATGATGCCCAGATTAACAATTTCCTCACTTTTGAGGGTGAATTTTAGAATACAAACATTGACATGGATGCCATGAACTATTCCCAACAGCTAACAGAAGAAAATCAGCAGGCTGTAACAGCTGCAACAGCTAAACAAATCCTTAGCCCAATTGTTTTTGACAATGCAAACATAGAACAGCTGAAACAAATGTGTTTAGAGGAAACAGCGAAAGCAGAGGATGAGTTTATTGATCTAAAGAGTAATTTTTTACCTACTGGCCTTACTCCATTAGAAGACATGTTCGATGACAATGATGTGCCCAAAAAGCCAAAAATGGAGCCTTTAAATGCTGTTATAAAAGAACACAACATAGGGACAGCAGAACAGCCCAAAATGATTAATTTGTCCAAAAATCTGCCCCCTAATTAAAAACCAAAATATGTGGATTTGTTCAAAGAATTCCAAGATGTATTTGCTTGGAGTTATGAGGACTTGAAGTCCTATGACACCTCAGTGATCCAACATACCATTCCCTTAAAACCAAATCAAAAATTATTCAAACAGAAACTTAGAAGAATCAACCCCATGCTTCTTCCCCTCATTGAAAAAGAAATAAAGAGAATGTTTGAAGCAGGTATCATTGCACCCATCAGATTCTCTGAATGGGTATCTAACTTAGTTCCCACAAGGAAAAAATCAGGAGAGATAAGACTGTGTGTAGACTTGAGAAATTTAAACCAGGTCTCTCTAAAGGACCACTATCCGTTGCCCAAAATGGACAATATCTTACAAAGATTAGTGGGATCATCTAGAATTTCTTTACTAGATGGATTTTCAGGTTTTAATCAGATACTTGTTCACCCGGATGACCAAGACAAGACAGCCTTTACCACACCGTGGGGAACATTTAAGTATGTTAAAATTCCTTTCGGGTTAAAAAACGTTGGTGCTACCTTTCAAAGGGAAATGGATATTCCATTTTCCAAGGAGATACATGGTTTCCTTGTTCTATACCTTGATGACCTAATCCCTTTCTCCAAATCCAACCAAGAACACCTTAAACATCTAAGACAAATTTTCATAACATGCAGGAAATATGGAATTTCCTTGAATCCAAAGAAGTCCCTATTTGCCCTTGAGGAAGGCAAGCTTCTAGGCCATATCATATCAAAAGATGGGATTAGAATTGATCCTGAAAGAATTCAAGCTATCCTCCAAATCCCATATCCAAGAAACATAAAAGAGTTGCAATCATTCTTAGGAAAGATCAATTTCCTAAGGAGATTTATCCCAAACCTAGCCGAGCTAGTAAGGCTACTGAGCAACATGTTAAAAAAGGATGCCAAGGTAAAATGGTCTCTTGAAACCAAGCAAGCTTTTGAGAGTATCAAAACTGCCTTGACTCAAACGCCTGTCCTCACTAGTTCGCAATTTGACAAAGATTTCATCATTTTTTCCTTTGCATTTGAGCACACTATAGTCGTTGTCCTGTTGCAAAAAGATGATCAAGGTAATGAAAATCCAATTGCTTTCTTCAGCCGAGCTTTAAGAGATGCACCCTTGAAATATCAGATTATGGAAAAACAGGCTTATGCCCTAGTTAAGGCCATCAAAGACTTCAGAGTTTACATCTTATATTCCCATGTGATTGCTTATGTCCCAAACTCTGTTGTAAAATATATACTAACTCAAGAGGGACTAGAAGGCAAAAGAGGCAAGTGGATTGCCAGCATTCTTGAATACGACATCGTGATAAAACCTACCAAGCTGATAAAAGGACAAGGGTTAGCCAAACTAATGTCCGAAACAAATTTCCAAGCCTTAGCCATTAATCAACTGGACAATGAACCGGAGATGGCCACTCCACAGATTAGTGAAACCTTTTTGCAATCCCCATGGTATACTGATATTTGCTTTGTATTGTTAAACCTATGTTCTCCCCCAGGATTGTCCAGGACCAAGAAAAGATTTTTAAGGATGAAATCATCAAAGTTTTGCGTCATAGATGGTGCTTTCTTTTGGAAAAATCATGAAGGAATCTTGCTTAATTGTTTGACTATGAATGAAACTAACAGCATCATGAAAGAATTCCATGTAGGGGACTGTGGAGGACACTTATATTGGAAGTCCACTGCTGACAAGATTTTAAGGGCTAGTTATTATTGGACCTCTCTTTTTGCAGATGTTAAGAAATTTGATGTTTCATGTCACAAATGCCAAATATTTGAAGGAAAAAGAAAATTATTGTATTTTCCCCTCAAGCCCATTTCAACCGAAAAGCCTTTTCAACAATGGGTTCTCAACTTCATTGGAGAAATTCATCCCTCTTCCTCAGGCCAGCACAAGTGGATTCTAACAGCCACTGATTATTTCACTAAGTGGATTGAAGCCATCCAATGTAGACAAGCCAATGACTCCACCATTATCCAATTCCTTGAGAGCAATATCCTTTCCAGATTTGGCTGCCCTGAGAAAATTATCACTGGCAATGCTGTTGCCTTCAAATCCAAAAAGATCATCAATTTCTGCCACAAATTCCACATTACCTTGGGCCACTCCACAGCTTACTATCCTCAAGGTAATGGCCTGGCCGAATCATCCAACAAAAGCCTCATCAACATCATAAAGAAATTGCTAGAAGAAAACAAAAAGAACTGACATAGGAAGCTCACAAATGCTCTATGGGCAGATAGACTTTCAACCAAGAAATCCATTGGGATGAGCTCTTATGAGCTAGTATATGGCATGGAAGCCAGATTTCCTTCATCTTTGGGCATTCCTACTATCAAATTGTTACAGGAGATTCAGGCTGAACCAAATGATATGCAGAGAAGAGTTAATCAAACCATTCATCTTCAGCAAACCAGAGAGCAAGTGTATGACAGAGCACAAATGTTGCAAGAGAAGCTCAAAAAGATGTTTGATAAGAAAGCCAAAGCAGAGGATTTTTGGGTTGGTAGCAAGGTTCTAAGATGGGACTCCCGAAGAGAGGACAAGGGCAAGCATTCAAAATTCGATTTTTTGTGGAGAGGGCCATATATTATTAGCGCAGTGCAAGGCAATAACACATATTTCCTCAAGTCCCTGGATGGTAGCACAGTTGAAGAAGACCCTGTTAATGGTCGAATGCTAAAACATTACCATGATCACTTTTGAAAGAAAGAATAGGCGATGTTATTTTCTGTACATAAATGTTTGTATATATCAATATTTTATTTTATTTTGTAATAGTACGATGCTGAAGCACGCAGAAGAAATCAGGCAGTGCTTCAAAATTCACTAGCAAATCAGTTGAAAGAAAGTGCCGTTTCCAATCCAAAAGTTCAAATCAAGCCAACAGTCAGCGCTAAGAAGTTTCAAAGCACAGCAACAAAATAAAATCAAGGCAGTCTAACCTGCTGTCCTTGGCTTCTCACAAGGAGAAGTCATCCCCAAGTGGAGCCACTATTAGCCTCCTGCTGCAGCAGGTTACTCATATTTCATGATTGACATTTTTACAGGCCAAATATGTCATACTTTGCATCTTGCAATGCTCCATATTTTCTAACAGTCACCAAAGAAAGAGGCCATGAAAGAATGCTACTCAAAGTTCATCTGCTGCATTCCAATTTTGAAGAGTTATTCCATTTTTGTACAAATCTCATTCAAAGGGAGGTCCAAACAGCTTAAACTTGGTCTCCCTAGGTTTCAATTTCCTGGTTTAGAATATAGAGAATGAATAATTTGTCCAAATAGCTTAATCTTGGCAGATTTTAGATAGGTAGAGAAGCAAGGGTGCTCAATAGCTTAATCTGAGCCCCTGGAAGAAATAAGTGTAGATATAGATAGGAGAAAAGTGCAAAAGAAAAAGTTGAAAAGCTGGGTCTGCAAGTCCAAGTGCACCCAAACCAAAAGAAGAAAAAATGTTAGGTAAGTAGGCTGGGTAGGTAATTTTGAGGTTGCAGAATGTTGATTTGTGATTAAGTCCACATTTTCAAGTGTTACACTCATACAAAATGCAGTCAGCAGGTAGTTCCCATTTGAAGGACTTCAAGCGAGGCATGACTAACTTCCCCTTCTTCTTATTCCCTAAATCATTTATTAACTTACCCTAAAGAGGTCAAGATCTGCTTGATATCTCTTAGTTTCATCATTTTCCATAGCATTTGCCTTGGTAAAGATCTGCTTTATCCAAGGAGGGTACATATTTTCTCTGCAAAGTTCTATCTCCCCTTTGAAGCCTAAGATCTCTCGAGCTTAGCGCTTTCTTGTCATTTTCATATTAACTACTGACATTATTATGTAAATCCCTATATATTTCCTCTACCCCCTACTAAAACTATGTTAATAATCCCCCTATGTAAATATCCCCTTCCCTGGTCGAAATATAACCATAAATATCTCCTTGGGAATTACTAAGTCACCTGAATCTTAGTAAGAGCCCTCATCTCCACATAATTCCCCTTCCCTAGTGTTTGGACTCCTTCCAAAACACATAGAACCCCTCTCGAAATGCATAAACCAACCCCCTCCGCCCATTTCTTTGGAAATTATTAAGGTTTGATTAATAATTAAACAAAGCACCGAAACATCACATCGTTTCCTAAAGTTTAAACCCACCCGCGCCGTGAAAAATTAAAAATTAACGCGCGCGCACTTGTACTAAACCCCGCGCATCTTCCCTTCCCGTCCACCGTCGGATCGCCTCCCCCAGATCCGACGACCCTTGTGCATATCGGGCGCCCTCTTGTATGGGTACATTAGCACCCGATGTCCGACGGTTTTACCGTCGTACACCGGGATAGCTGGCGGCTTCCCATTGCATCGGGCCGCCCCTGACAGAAACTACCTCTGTACCAAAGGCAGTTCATTGAACCCCAAAACCGCCCTTCCCCTCGCATGATAGGAGCGTCGCGTCACCCCGCCACGTCGCCTCCACCTCATCCCTTCCTGCCTGCGCCTGGCCCACGTCACCTGCCACTGTGTCCCGCCACGTCATCACCCCATCGTACTGCCATGTCACCCTGCTGACGTCAGCATGCTGACGTCACATCCGTACCAGAGGACCCCACTGCTGATTTCATGCTGACGTCATCCGCCGTACCGTTGACGTCAGCAGCCAAAAAATGGAAAAATGCGCAAGCGCAAAAGTCAAGCTTCGGAGCTCCGGAATGAAAAACAGAGGCAGTTTTCGATGCGCGATTAGTGCGATCGCACATCGCTACAGAAAATAGGCCATATTGGAGAATATTTAGGGAATATTTTGATTCCTTGGCCCTTTTTGCACCGAAAATAGCAGAAAAAGCCCGATTTTGCTAATTTAAACATATCTGAAGACAGAGAGAGACCACGTTCAGAGGCTAAAGAGTATCAGAGCAGTTGTAAAGATAAAAATCATGTCAAAGAGTATCAGAGTAGTGGCAAAGTGTATCAGAGGATATTTTCTCAGGGCTCGAGACAAATCAAGCATTGAAAGGAAGCCCTGAAAGTCAAGGAGCAGTTAAGGAACCATTCAAAGCTCACCAGCACAAATGACTGCACATTAAAGCTCACAGGAGATCAGTGGACCAGAACTCAATGCACAGTTATTACAGAACCACTGCACCAAGCCACAGAGGACGCTACATTAACTCATTTTTGATCCAGCTGCCACTGGCGCAGCCCAAAGCAGATTTACTTGCATTTAATTCCAGCATAAGTTAGGTTTAGAAAGTTTTCTTCCTGCAGACTTGTTTAGGTCGGTTGTAATAAATAAATTTAGATATTTTTCTTATATATACCACCCTGAAAAATGGAGTAGGGGTTGTTTGGTTGTTTGATCTTTATTGGTTTTGAGATTTCGCTTGAGCAGAGACTCGCACTGTAAATGTGATATTTTCTATAATCAAAGACTGCTGAGATGCATGGATTCTGAAAGTGTCTGCTGTGTTTAATTGGCCGAGGAGTGACTGTGGAATTCCTGTGCTTCTACATGGTTCAATAAGTGTTTCCTTAACTCTGTTTTGTTTTTCATGTTTCTTCTGTCATCAATCCACCATCTAAATTGCAGAAAAGAAGAATAGTTTAGGATTTGCTTGGTTGCGCCCTGGGCTCAATTTCTGCAATTTCTTCATGTTTTCATCTGGAATGGTTATGAACATGCATACTTAAATGATCTTGTTTACGTTGTTTCTTTCATATATGAATGTTAGTTTAGGAATTCTTAAATGCTCCTAGATAACCATTCATTCAGCTCTCTTCCCTGTTAGTTGATGAAATATTCTTAATTGCCTTTCATCTCTGACTTTCATCCCATCTTTTCAGCAAATTGGTATTGTTTCATGTGTAGCTATCCCGCTCCATAATCCTATTGTGACCAAGAAAACTCAACAACAAGCCTTAATCCATGACTCCATGCCCAATGGTTTGAACTCATCACCCGATCCCTTGCCTCTCTGCTCCAATACAATCTCCTTCTATCCAAACTCCATCCGAACAAAAAATCAAAACCCACGAACCCAATAGCTAGCCTAAAATCATCATCAACAAAGCTAAATCATTAAGAGAGAGCCCTCTCTGATTGCAGGTGGGCTAGAACCTGCAATCCAAAGATTGGTTTGTGGTTACCTCGGCCGTATCCCTTCAGGAGCTTAGGGACAACCTGAGTGATAACAGATCTAATAGGTTCCCCCAAGGTTTCTCCTTTTGGATGTATCATATTTTCCATTTTCTCTTAGCTCAACCTATGGAATTTTCCCAAACAAAGAAGGAGAACAAACAGAAAGCCAAGCGTTGTGGTTTTCACACTTCTCTTTTATTCCATGACAAATTCCTTTTGATCCATGCACTTTTACACAAGGTCTTATTTATGTACAACTACCAAGAAACAACAAGACAGGACACGACTAACACAACACTTATACAACCAACACTAAAATGAAAAGAAACAGGAAAAATTGTACATGAAGAAAATCGTGTAGCTGCTATTGAAAATAATTCTTCAAATCTTTCTCATTTACGAGAATGAGGTGAACCCTCCCATCTAAGGATTTCAGCTTGAAGGTATTATGACTGAGATTTTCTTCAATGGTGAATTTTCCAATCCAAAAAGGTTAGAACTTCATTTGTTTTCATTTCTCATCATAAGGTTTATCACACTTTAGTACTAGGTCACCCACATTGGAGCTCTTTTCCCCTATGGAGTTCTTATCAAACGAACTCTTTACACAAGTTTAGTGAAAAACAAATCTCTATTTAGGTTTGAGACTATCTTCCTAGAGTTTGTGTAGAGTGTCTATCCTGCTCTAAACCAGAAAGAATGGTCTACCTTGGGAATCTTGGTAGAGTTGTAAGGTTGGAAGGTGTAGGTTCGAGGGCAAGATAACTTCTTTACCGTAAACTCGAAAAGTATGATGAGGTCATAAAGGAAGGCTTGGGAGATATAGAGTCAATCCATAATGCATTAGTAAAAGCATTATGCCAATTCCTTTGCTCAGAGAAGATGATTTATTTATTATGCAGATAAGATTTTTGTTTTTTGATTCATCCAAACCATTTCCTTGCATATAATAATTAGATGCATTCTTTAATACAATCCAATTTTCTAATGTGAATTCATAAAGTTTCAATGATGAAAAATAAGTTGCATTATCAAATACAAGTCATATTGGAATGACAAACCTAGTTATAATATTATGTCGCAAAAAGTGGATGATAGCTTGGTCATTTACTTGTCTCAAGGGAACTACTTCTGACCACTGAGTGAATTAATTTGTTTTTGTCAGAATATATCAGTTTTTATTTGAAGAGTGAGGAATATTTCTCCAACAACATCTGGACCCCACTATTGGAAAGGTTCATCAACTACTACTGCTAGTAGCGGGGCAACTGACCTCTGATCATGACCAGTGCATCTTTGACAATTTGGGTACTTGTGGACATAAGCGTGAGCATCTTTGATAAAGAAGGCGAATAATAACCCACCATCATGACTTTATGCACCATTGTTTTGCCCTCATAGTGTCCACCTGTTATCGAAAAATCTAGTGTCTATGCAGAGCTGCTAGTCCCACTAAGACGAGTAGCTATCTTAGAAACAAACAGATTAAAGTTACTTTCGTTTTCCTTTACGAGAAGTAGATAGGAGAGGAGCAAAGAATACCAACCTCAATCTTTCGCTTGGTTCTCTGCTTGTTCCTTCTCCTCTTTGACAGATCTTTGTCGCTCCTCCCTTGACTGCTCTACTTCAAAGAGTACCTATAAAGTCAAAGCAATGTAATACCTTCAAAGTGCAGAGATCTACAATCATAAACAATATAGGACCAGATATATATTGACCACACATATGCATATATTGGCAAACATAAAAGAATGTGGAGGAAAACTTGAATAGCTTTATTGATATAGAGATTAGAAGAGAGGATTAAAACCCATTGATCTGACCCAGTGTCATCCTCCCAGCATGAAAGCCCTTCTTCACCTCATGAAAAGCTTAGATCACCCAACACTATGATATTCCACCAAGAAACCAACAACACTTCCTTATAAGATACAAGATTCTAGCCTTTGGATCTTTGGGACGAGGGATCCATATATAGATAATTGCAGGTGGGTGAGTCAGCTTTTGGGATTTTTTATTAGTGTCCTTGATCCAGGTGGATGTTGGTGGCCACCCACCTATCCTATTTGGACCCCCACAACTGTCTCTTTCAGTTTTTCAGTTTCCTTAATTATAGCACAGTTTACTATTTTTAGCAGTCTTTTGGGTCCTAAACTTTCAGAACTGTTTTGAGGCCCTAAACGACGTTTTTTGGGGAATCTACCGCCAAATACTTTTTTTTCAAAAAATCATATTTTTCGTCATAGTCCTCAAATAGATCTTTCCAATGGGCTATCATGCGCATCAAACGGAGATAATACGACCAATGCGTGACCCCAGGAAGTTGATGTACCAACTTACCCAAAAACGGGGCCCACAATTTGGTGTTTCATCTTCTAGGGTTAGGTTTTGGAATATGAAGGGTTTTCCATTGTTTCTCAACAATAAATACCCCTTCGGGCCTCATTGCAAGATGGTTCAGAACAGTTCAGAGGCATGTAGCCGCCACCTCTCTTCTCAGAGATAAGCTACCATCGCCCTAGCTAGTTTATTTCTATTTCCAGTTGTAAGCATATTTCAGTATTTTCCATTAATGAAATGAAGTGTTATTTCTACTGCATCTTTGTGTATATGGTTATCTCTATATTTTTTTTTGTTCCTGTTTAAGTCCGGATCAGTCCTCTCTCTAATAGTTCTTGATTCCACTTGGAGATTAATGATCTCTTACTCATCCCTGGGTGAAATTAGAGACACAAGTGTCACAAGAGAAGTTTCTGGAAGATTCCGTGATCATCCACCTTGCAAACTATCTCTGCCATTTGTCTACTCTCGCCCACCGCACCCTACAAAAGGGATTTTCAGTATGCATCACACGTTTTTCACTGAGCAGGTGAGATGCATTGCACCCTCTACACTGAGTAGTTTGTATGGTCCAGTTTTGACCAGTTCTGAGCAATTTTTTGTGGATAACTTCTGGGAGATGATGTAATCAACTAACCTTGTTCCTTTAGGGTATGAAACAACACTTTTAGGGACTCAGAAGCCCTTGGTTTATGGACATATGCAATTTGGGTTGCAGTGCCCAAATATGTCTATAATAGTTGCCCCCTAAAGCATGAGGTCGTAGATCTTTGATGTCAGGTGAAATGCTTTATCATGAGGATCCGAGGTTTTTCAAACTGGAAGGCAACCTGTAATAAGATAAAATACAATACATTATCTTCATAACATTTTCATGATCTAACTGAGGCGGACATTCCCATGCTCAGCTTTATAAATTCATTTTCATGTACATAGGACAGACAACCGCCTGTGTGGCAGACTGATAATTCTGATAGAGCCATCATCCTTTGATTCAGATGATCATTTGTGCAGCAATGATGTACATTTGATGTCTTTATTTTCCTGAATATATCGCAGCCTGGATGGATGAAACTAGATCCAGGGTCTTCAAACTCATCCAATCTTCACCCGGAGTACAAGTCGATCCATGTGCAAAATGTTATGGAGTCAAACATGGAAAGACATCGCCTGATTACCAGCCAATGATATAAGTTGTTAACACGCGCGAGAGGAATCACAGGTAATGACGATGACCCTCAAGGTATGACAGTACAATTCACGTGGTGTGAAAATGGGACTTGGCGTCGAACATCACGCAAAATCTTTCGGTCGAAGGCCATTGATGTAAACTTGTTGTCGGAAGTGAGAAACTTGCCATTGAGGCATGCAAGCTTCAAAGTACTGAAAGGGTTGTTCCTAGGTCAACTTCTTGGATAATGAGCTGTCGTCAACAAGAAGAGACCTGTCATAGGAGGGCCTTAACGAATCCCACATCTACGACACGAAATGGAGCAAATGATTTTGTGGAGGTTAAAACGATCTGATGATACAGGGTTCAGGGTGGCAGTCATGAAAGGATGAAGTGTGAAGATATTGCAGCGGGTGAGACACAAGCTGGGTTGGTGAATTCTCTAATCAACTTCTCTTGAAAATATCGGTGACACTGAAATGGATTGGTAGTGTTAACCACAAAGATGGATGGTACGATGGACCAATGGTAGTATGACTAGTGAACGTAATAACCCAACCCGACTCAATCATGGTGATGGAGTGAAAGTATGATGTTCAAGAGCGACTCGCTACCAATAAAGTTTCTTCAAGTTTTCTTTCCAATTTTCCCCAGTCATTGTTGACCAATACCTCTTTATTTTTATCAAGCTTGAGGAGGATAACATATGCTTGTTCTATAATTTTCCCTTCAGGCAAACTCATTGCTATGTTTTAACGAGACTAGCGACAGTGAAACTT
Organism: Pinus taeda; assembly: GCA_000404065.3. Lineage (NCBI taxonomy): Eukaryota > Viridiplantae > Streptophyta > Pinopsida > Pinales > Pinaceae > Pinus > Pinus taeda. The sequence goes on along the minus strand of APFE031691588.1, from coordinate 56,562 downwards.
GTTCTTGTCCCTATGGACAAGTTTGTCACTATTGGTTTTAATGAGTGTACCGACAAAGACAACTCAGTCCTTTTTCAATTTTAGAGAGTCTAAAAAAGGACAGAAAGGAAACTCCAGTAATCCTTTTTTGTCATATAATCCCTTAAGTCCGAAAAAGTATAAAATAATGCGAAAGGGATGAATTTTCGATAGCTTTAACGAGCCGAACAAGAAAAGCGCTCGATCGTTTTGTGTAATAATCCCTCAGGTCCAAAAAGATTAAAATCTAGAGGAGGGATAGCACTCTCGGTAGCTTTAACGAGCTGGAGAGGCCAACTTCTTGACAATCTTTTCATATTTTATGAGTCAGATGAAAAGAGCTTAAAGGAGACTCGTTTTTTGAGGAACGAGTGATATTTTTGGTAGTTGTTGATTCTAGGTAAGGTTTGGAATTTTCCAACCATGGCAATGTTACAAGGATGGCGAACAGAATCACTCGTCGCAGTTGTTCCTCAAAAAGGTAAACAATCAAACGGAGGCGTATGATCAGCTAAAACAAAGTGGAGGTGATGGTAAGAACACGACCAGGGCTCAAAAGCTGATGATAATGCATTCACAATGGTTATTTACCAGAGGTTGTTTCCTTTTTTAATGAGCTTAAACTCTGGGGGTCCTGAGTTTAACTTGGAACGTGCAAAGGAAACATTTATGGAAGCTAAGAAGAGCTTCGTGGAGGCATCTACTTCAGGTAGTAAGGATCAACCAAAGCTAGTAATGGATCCTTCTATGCTTACTACTCTTTTAGAGACGTGCATGAAAATGTTGCACGAAAATAAAGTAGTTAAAGGACTATAGGAGTTGATCATTAGGTGTGCAGGATCAGGGGAATTGCGCATCGTCTTGAAACTAGCAAAGCACACATTGCGCACCAGGAGGGAGATGAGATAACGGTGTATATTAGCGAATATGAAATGGATCAAGTAATCCTAGACCTGGGTTCAGACGCGAATGTGTTTCCAAAGTAGACATGGTAACACATGGGCAAGCCCACATTACAGTGGTCCCCTATTCAATTATGAATGGCAAACCAACAAAATATTTTTCCCATGGGGAGGTTGCAAGGGCTAACAGTTGATATCGAAGGTGCGAGCACGCAGATGGACTTTGAGGTGATAGAGATTGTTGATGACAACAACCCTTACCCCGCATTGCTAAGAATAGACAGGGCCACTGATATGAATGGAGTCATCAATATGAAGAAGCAGAAGATGATATTCGATAAAAAGTCCCTACGTGTAGTAATTCCTCTAGACCCAGCCGAAGGAGCACGCTACAATGAACCCGTGTGTGATGATGGAGTGACGATGAGATGGATTGTATCTACTAGATAACTATGTGAGATCAGGATTGGGTGAATTCGATTGTAGATGGAAGGATCTTGTGGGAGCGCATGGGTTCCTGCACCTCAAATTCGGATGAAGAAGATGAATGTTGGCACAATCGGTTGAATGAAGTGACAATGCTAAATTGCAACATGATGAAAGGATCACTGCATTTCATAACAACTAAGGCTCGAGATTTACCAACATATGATGGATTGATAGCAATGGATGAATTCGTAAGCAAGTTTGAGAGCACAGTACCAGAACAACAGCAGTTCGAGGCATTGAAGTGGGTGTTGTGTGCGACACCTGCACATTGGTGGGGAACACATCAAGGAAATTTTGAAAATTGGCATGGATGTAGGAGGATGATGCGGCTATGATTTGTGAAACCAGAACTACGGATAGCAGATAAATACAATGGATGCGATGACCCGCGTATGCACCTCGCAAAATGGACCAAGGCCTATGGAAAAAAACCTCGGGCTGAATGGGTACACTTATTCTATCATACCCTAGATGTCATACCCATGAATTGGTATACCAAGATGGAACTCCGACATGGTATGGGTGAATGGGATGACTTGCGTGAGGGATTTTTGTTAACATTCACATTTGAAGACCGATTGTTGGATACTGTTGATGACACGCTGCAAGCTGTAAAAGCCGCCATCTTCAAAATACCACAGGAACCATGGGAAGTAGTTCAACCAGCATGAGCAACCCAATTAAGCAGTGCCCTAGAATGTTATCATATACAAGTAAAGGAGGATGATGACGACCCCCGAAATATTAATATTCCAGAATTTGAAGGGTGTCGCATAGTTCGAGGACCATCAATTGAGGATCCCAACATCACTGTGCCACTAAAAACAAAGAAGGTAAACATTGGTAGAAACTTAGAGTTGAAGTACGCGATGCTTGGGGACTATTGGGACACTGCTGCGATAGATAAGGTATCTAAGTTACTCTTCGAATATCAAGATTTGTTCCTGACCAAAATCACGGATTTAAAGGGGATCATTGGTGACTTAGGGATGATGAGGATCAATCTGAAACTGGATGCAAAGCCAGTTAAGCAGCGACCTTACCATTTGAATCCGAAGTATAAAGAAAAGCTTCACAAAGAATTATACAAAATGCTTGCAACCAAAATTATTGAACTAGTGGAAGAATCTGACTGGGTGAGTCCTATGGTAGCACAAGAGAAAAAACAGAAGGGAGAAATTAGAATCTGCGTGGACCTTGGGAAGCTTAACGACACCTATGTTCACAATCCATTCCTGACACCATTTATAGATGAAGTATTGGAGAATGTTGGTGGATAGGAAGCTTACCCATTCATGGATGGCTTCTCAGGTTACCATCAGATCAAGACTGCGCTGGAAGATAGGAGCAAGACAACCTTCGCAACCAAATGGGGCTGTTTTCAATACACCGTTATGCCCTTTGGATTCAAGAACCTACTAGTGATATTTTCACCTGTGATGGTGGCCGCGTTCAAAGAATACATCCACAAGTTATTGGAGGTCTATCTGGATGATTGGACTGTATTTGGGTTAGTTAAACACCATATAGCAAGCTTATAGTTGATGCTAGATACTTGCCAATGACACCAGATTGCATTGAATCTTAAAAGGTGCACTTTCCTCATACCCTTTGAAAATCTGCTCAACCATGTGGTTTGCAAACAAGGCCTAATGGTGGACCTTGTGAAGATTGCCATTATTCTCAATCTAGAAGCGTCGTGAAGTGTCAAACAACTACACGCCACTTTGGGGCACACTAGTTACTATAGAAAGTTTATTAAGAGCTATGCACAAATAACAGTGTCAATGGAATAGTTATTGAAAAGGGACGCTACATATTGTTGGAATTATGATTGTAAGAAAAGTTTGGATGTTCTTAAGGAAAAATGGCATCCGCTCCCATCTTGGTCTTCCCAAAATGGGTCATTGAATTTCATGTGCATGTTGATGCATCATGTATCACACTCAGCATTGTACTTACACAGGAAGGTGTGGAAGGTGTGGATCACACTATCGTATTTGCAAGTTGGAAATTGTCCAAAGCTGAAAATAACTATTCTACTACTGAGCACAAAGGATTGGCAATGGTATATGTGCTCTAGAAATATGGCCACTACTTACTTGGGGGGCACTTCAAGATGTATATCGACCATTCCGCGTTTAAATACTTGGTGAATAAGCCTGTGTTGAGGGGGTGAATATGTATATGGTTGTTACTATTTCAAGGATATGACTTTGAGGTCATCGTAAAGATGGGAGACATAAATGTAGGACCAAATCACCTATCATGAATTGAGACCGGTGAGGAGCCAACAAATTTGGAGGAAGGACTACCTAATGCACATCTCTTTGCAGTGTGGGTCGTGGATGGCCACTTCGAAGATATAATTGATTTCTTAACCACAAGGAATGCACCACAGGAGTATTCAGTCTAGTAGAAGAAGGAATTGGTAGTACGCGTGACGGACTTTTCTATCATCACAAGGCACCTCGACAAAATGGGAAACAATGAGATATTGCGAAGATATGTACCTGAATTTGAATGGGGACAGATCCTTGCAGAAGCACATGGGGGGTTGCAGGAGGAAACTATGTAGGACAGGCAACGGCACAAAAGTTTCTTCACGTTGGGCTATGGTGGCTAATCCTACATCAAGATTTGAAAGCATACTGTCGGGCTTACGACGTATGTCAAAGTACTGGGAAACCATCACGAAGGGATTAGATGCCACTCAATCCATAGATGACACTGCAGCCATTTGAGCCTTTGTGGGGCTAATCAAACCTTAGGGGAAGAGGGGTGTGTGCTACATCATCACTGCGACAAAGTACCTGACTCGATGGGTGGAATCACAACCAATTAACGACTGCACTGTCACCATAGCTGTGAAATTCTTGTTTGACAACGTGTTGACATGGTTTGGATGCCCGAAAATTTTAATGAGTGACTGTGGAACACACTTCCTAAATGAAACTATCAGTGCACTCACTGAGGAGTTCTAGGTGTATCATCAACAAGGTACATCGTACCATCCACAAGCTAATGGGACAATAGAAGCATTCAACAAGATTCTGGAGGCTGCACTGACCAAGGTATGTAACGCGTAGCGAAACGACTGGGATTTGTGCATACCTACCGTATTATGCGCATACAAAACCACATGCAAGAAGTTGATGGGTCAGACACCTTTCAGGTTAGTCTATGGCATAGAAGCAGTCATGCCAATTGAATACATCACCCAGTTTGTGGATAGTAGCGATGACAGGCATGTCAGACCACGAAGCCTTGGAAGAGAGGCTCGCACAATTGGAGGAACTTGAGGAAGAAAGGTTTTTAGCAGGATTCCATCAGCAGGTATAGAAATAGGGAAGGAAATCTTGGCACAATCGCCATATCAAGTTGTGCACATTCAAGGTAAATTATTTAGTGTTGTTGTATGAGAGAAAATTCGAAAAATTTCCTGGAAAATTCAGAATGCATTGGTTGGGACCATATGTGGTAAAGGAGGTCATAGACGAAGGTGCGGTCTAGCTAGTCAAACTTAATGGAGAGCCCTTCCCAGGAAGAGTAAATGGCAGTTGCCTGAAGCCCTACATGGGTGGGCTGGTTTTCTGACTAAGCGACCAAAGCACAGTCTTCGCAACCCTAGGAGTTAGACAGAGGTGCAGGACTATAAACACAGCTACTAAAATTCGGCATCACAATAGAGAATCAAGTCAGATGTAGATGATTCCGAAGCAGAAAGGGATCCAATCCAGACAACGAAAACGTGGTGAGTTTCGGACCCTCATGCTACACAGGCACAGTTGGATGGACTTCGTGCAAGGATTGCCGCACCAGCCGAGTGATTCAGGAAGAGTCACGATGATTGTGTTGGGGGCCTGTTGTGAAGTAGATCCCCCCATAGCAAGTTTTTGGGGCTTGTAGCCCGAGTTTTGGTCAATGTAATGTCAAGACCCCGCAAAATGCGGGCATGAAGCACGGAAGTCTAGGGTTGTCTACCTTAAAATAATGTAACTTAATAAATAATGTGTCGACCTACCCATGATCCACGGACCATGGGAATGTATAAATAGAGTGAAGCTCTAATTGTAAAAGTAATTCTTTAGACTTAGCTTTGAGAAGGAGTATGGGTTTTTGAATGAGGAATTAGCTCTGAGTCTATAAGTCCGAGTCCTGGGTTGTAGGAGTAGGAAGAGGCTCGCAACTGTGTGCGCAGAGTCCGCAGCTATGTGCACAAACCCCTACAGTTGAGTGCCTAGCACAAACTTGGGATTGTACTAGAACAGAGGATTAGTAAAAGATAAGCTGATCCTAAATTATTGTGCATCTGCTCATAGATCTGTGTGTTTAAGGTTCTGTTATATCTTTGCATCTCTTTATAGTTTATGATTGCGTGCACTTGTTATGAATGTTTGATGAGAATATCGGGCCCACATAATTAAGTCAAGATCATTAATAATAACACAGTAAGGATAAGGGATCTATATTGTTCCTCTTCACGCTCGTTACAGAGCTACATGAAGGTTAGAGGGTTGCATGGAGCAGCGCAAGCGTGAAGGATAGGTTCGCAAACTTAGGCCTCTACAAGGGATATTTAGCGTGATTAGTATGTTTTACATAGTAATAACTGATGAGACTCATCATTGGGTAACTATATCGACCTTAATACACCTCCTAGCTTATTCAAATCAACTCTTCTCATAATTTCTTACATGTTTTGACTATATTTTTCTTAATGAGATGAGTTAAAGAGAGATATTATGCCTAGTGGACAAATGTTCATTGGTTGTAGATTTTTGAGAGAAAATCATGGAAATTTTGGCTAATAAAGGGTTGAAACTTGAATGAGAGAAGGAGGAGAGATTGTAGGAGATAGATCCTCCTCATTTACTCCTCACTCATTCAAATATTTCTCCATCAAATCACACTAGCTCGAAGTTACAAGCAGCCAAGTCATGAAGATCAAAAGGCAGCCCAGCCAATGGCAGTTAAAGATCCATTTCATCTTGAGTTTGAGATCCGAGCCTCCCTAGATTCAAGGAAGTCGTTGGAGACTTCAATTGTATAAATAAGGAGGCCTAGAGCCTCATTAAGATTTGAATTTTTGATGTAAAAACACTAGGCATTTTCGATTTCCAGACTTGTGGAAGACATTGCTATGTAATTTTCTGATTTGATAATGAGAATGAGAATTTCCTTGATCCAGCACTGAGTTGACTCAGGGGGATGAAGCTCTTGGGTTAGGGCCCAATCATAGCAACAAAGGCTCCTCTTCTTGTATTTTTATGCTTAGTTGATTTCATAGATTAATGGTTGAATTGTCTTTAGCATTATTTCATTACAAGTAGTTGTGGATTTGATTAGTTTGCTTCCATTTGTGCATTGCTTTAGAATTAGCTTAGGAATATAAAGGAATATCAAAAAGTTGTTAGGAGGATTATTTGGCATCACTCCTCCCTTCAAGGACCATGGTTTGAGGAAAGAACTCCTATGCAGCCCAAAAAGACATAATTCTGATTTCTCATGGAATTTAGAGTTTTATGTTACTTAGGTCAGCATTTTACTAGTTTTCAAGAATAGGATTTAACTGTCATTTCTGTATCTTTAGTCTTACATTAGATTTCATCAAGGTTTCATATTACCCCGCAAATTTTCCCATGCATGAAATAGGCAGCTAGCTCATGAAATTTTGTTTTCCTTACTTAATTGAAATCCTCCTTGTTTACGTGATTTATGGATAAATGTCAATGATTGATGCAGTGTAGGAGTTTCAATAGTACAGAGAGATTTCATGATTAGAAACCCCATCCTAACCTCATCCATCCTTGGTTATCACTTTCCTTCACTAAATCCCTCACTAAATTCATCATTCCACAAGAATACTTCTCCAAGCTTGTTGAGCAAATTCAACCATCTCACAACTCTCTTTTTGAGTTCTCAAGGAGTCCTAGGCACTCCCCTGCTTCATTTCACCCACCATTCACCTTCCCTAAGCCTTACATCACCTTCCAAATCCCTCCTCTTTCTCTCAGTTGTATCCTATAGGAATAGAGGGGATCCTATAGGAATATTAGGACATCATGTAGGATGAATTAGGACATCCTGTAGGTTGACCTGTAGTGGCCTATTTTGAGGCCGAATTGTGAAAAAGCCCCTAAGAAGCTAGAAAATGACCCCTACTTGCCTCCCAATCCATCTTACCATCCACCATCATCTCTAATCCACCTGCCACATCACCAAAAGAAGTTAGCTTTCACACAAAAAAGACAAAAAGGAAAAAAGAGTTATTTTGTTCATTCACATGCACAGTAGTAGAATGTTTGATGTTTCAAATTGCATGCCTAGGACAATAGGATTGCACATATTATCATTTAGCATCCTCTTGAAGAAAATCATCTTAGCAGTTAGATTAGATGAGTGGTGTGTTTAAGCATTCGATTTCAGTCTTTTTCCTTACTGCAGTAGACAAGATTTATTTTAGTGTAGATTTCCCTGTTTCCTCATTGGTAACTAAGATTCTTCTGAATCAATAGAAGTATAGAGTGAAAAACCTTAGTGATTTATCACCAGCTTAGCAGTGAAAAAGAGAAGACCCATCACATTTACTTGTGTATACAACACTCTAACCTCCAAGTTTGTACAAACCCTGGGTTGATAAAGTAAAGTTGGTAGCCCTAGGAGCTGCAACATTCTTGCTATAATACTGTTGCTCATCACTTTTTGGCGGTGTTTTCGGGGATGTGTCTAAGTAATATGTGGTTTCTGCTTTATTTCTTCCATTTCTTGTCTCTGACATTCTGTTATTAGCTTCATTTCCATAAAAGTAATTAAGTTTGCTTTCTTTTCCATTCTGAATTATTTGCTTTCTTTTCCATTCTGCAAGTGAGATTTCATTCAAGCATTTAGTTTTCATTTGATCATTTAGTTTCCAGTCAGTTTGTGATTTCAATTCTGCAATTATTCTCAAATCTTGAAAAAAAACAAAACAAAACAAAAACACTTATTTCATGCCTCGTAGGAATAGGGATAACTTAGGAAAATTTCTACCAAATACCCCCACCACATCAAACAGCCAACCTTCCCTCTTATTCGGTGGTTGTGAATTGGAGGACCCCTTAGGTGAAAAACCAAAGATATTTGAACAACCTATAGGGGGAGAAGAAGAAGGAGAACCCATTCCAACTGACCTAATGGCTGAAAATAGAAATGACAGAGGAGATAGAGAAAGAATTGAGGGTGCCTTTCCCATCAGAGAAAGTAATGGGGATACCAAGATGAAAAACATAAGCCCCTCTGCTCTTCCTCATTTCCATGGCCTGACCTCCAAAGATCCAAACACTTTCTTGTTTGAGTTTGTTGTTATATGCATAACTTATGATTACACCAATGATGAGCAGAAGTTGAAACTATTCCCATCCACTCTCAAGGATGTAGCTTTGCGCTAATTCATGGGTTTTCCTGGGGATAACATCAGAACCTGGACTTAGATGCAACAAACCTTCGACAACAAGTATCGAGACTACTGTAGGTCCAAAGACACTAAAGAGGAATTTTTTAGGATGACCTTAGGGCATGATGAATCCCTGGAGGATTATGAAGAAAGATTCCAGATTAGCTACAAAACATCCAGGTGCACACTTGATCCTAAGTCATTAAAGCTAGTCTTGCTTAAATGGGTAAGGGAATATCTTTTGGATGCCCTAAATCTGCTATAAGAAGGGGACATCTACCAACTACCCTATGAGGATATCAAGATTGTCTTTAGGAACCATTCTAGGATAGCCAGGAAAAAGGGTAGGGGTAGTCAACCAATGTCCAGTCCATCCTCTTCCAATACATCCATCAAAGGTGAACTTGGAAATATGATGGAATATTTAAAGAGTGAAATGCTGCAAACCCTTGCCCTACACATGGACAGTTTTCACATCAAGAGAGAGCAGAGAGAGCCTTGGCCATTTTCTACCCTAGATGCACAAGGAGGCACCATAGGAATGAATTTCCATTGAATATGATTGAATTTTGCTCAGTCTGTGAAGAAAACCACTCCATAGACAAGTGCCCTTCTCTACCTAGACTAAAAGTTGTGTATCAGGGAACTGAAGGGGTGACTGAACAACTCTACTACATAAATCAAAGGAGACCTCATGGGCCTCGGCCATACCAGCAGGGCATGCAAGGGTCATCCCATGCATATTGCAACCCTAACCAGACCACATACATTCCCTCTTTGGTGCCCCCTATACATCCTTCCTAATATACACCTCCTCCTTGGTCTTTTGCACCTCAATACCATTTCGAGCTGACTAGCCAGTCATTTCAACCATATGCACTGCCACAGCCTCAGTGGAATGCACCACCCCAGGGGTGGATGCCCCCATATAACAATGCTCCAGCTTTATTTCCATCACCACCTACTCAACCACAAATTTTAAACCCTGATCCACCTAAACAACCTCAGATTCTTACCCAGCCAAATCTGAACCCAAACAACAGACAAGCACATCAAGTGTAAAGTGGAGAGACATCCTATCCTGCTTATGCTGTGGAGATTTAAGAAATCAACATGAGATCTAGGAGAGTACTCCTAGACAACCAACCTCCACCTCAACCTAAGGAGAGTGAGGAGGAAAGAGAGGAAATCATGCCTAGAGTAAATCCTCCACCCTTTCCTGAGAGATTAACTCAACCATTATAGCCTACCCTAGAAGAGAATGAACTTCTGGGTGAATTGAAAAATATGTTTCAAAATTCCACTTCTCCAAGCCATAAAGGGTGTACCTATTTATATCAAGTTTATTAAGGAGAAATGCTTCAAACATCCAGGGAGGTGAAAAGGACACACCCCTACCATTAATTTCATTGGATAGTTGTCTGACTTATTGCTAGGGCAGGCAACTTGCCCAAAGTATTTGGACCCTGGAAGCCCTGTAATAGATGTGCACATAAATGGAACCATTGTCCCACACACTTTATTGATCTTGGGGTTGCAATTAATGTAATGAATAAGGACACCATGCTCAATCTCAATCTCCAGGGTTCATTGAGAAAGACCACAATAGTCTTGCAACTTGTAGACTGTTCCACGGTGACCCCTGAGGGGATTGTTGAGGATGTGATGGTATCCATTGACTCTTGGGAGTACCCTGCAGACTTCCTAGTTCTCGAGCCTAAGGCCAAGCTTACCAATTATCCTCTCATCCTTGGGAGGCACTAGTTAGCCACTGTCGATGCCTACATCAATTGTAGGGCTGGAAATATGACTATAAAAAATGGGAATATGTCCAAGCAATTAGTCATGTACCCTCCTGCTCAGCCATCTCTGTTGAGATTGCAACAAGATGATGGAGCTTAGTGAAAAGAGTTGCCTTCACTAAGTGGGATTGCAAGAAAATTATGGTGCAAGTTCTATTTTTCGATCACAGCAAAAGTGACCACAGTAGGGATGATCATAGCAGGAGTGATCACAGAAGGAGTAATCAAAGTCTATTTTTAGACTAGCTGTGAAAAATAGAAAAGTCAAATATTATTGTCTTATAATAATATTTAGACTATAAAATTCATCTTATTCTCTTGGAGCACTTCAGTTTGAGCTACAGATGTGGCACATGCAGCTGTCAAAAGGAAATACATTTTCTTTGTGGGTCAGTTGAGTTGTTGCATGCATGACTTCAGTTAGAACTCAATCAGTTGAGTTTGGTGGAGTTGATTGTGGAGTTGATGGAGTTGTGTTCAGTTTGACTTGGTTAAACTAGTTGTAATTAGTCTAACTGCAAATATACTAATGATGCATTGTTAAACTAATTATTAACTCATAATGCAACTAAAGAATACATCAGTTAAATCAGTTGCATGTCAGTGCATGTTCAGTTCAGCGGGGACAAGTTTTAGAGGATCAGATTGCTATCAGTTGTGACTATAGTTGTGCATGAGGATTTGCACAATCAATGGGATTGCGTTATGCCAATGAGAATTGGCCAATACCAAGTGATTATAGCCTCTACTCATGTGATTCCCAATGTGAGTGATTCTTTTGAGGTAAATATGAGTTTGGTTCAACCATTCTCATCCATTCTTAAGCAGGTATTGAGCAGTGGAGGCAGGCAAGCAGTGGAATAGATTTGGCTATCAGATCTAAGTTGTATTCTGTGTAATAGGTGGAGATAGTGCTGGATACTTGTGAGAAGTATTGACTATTGTAATGTTACATGTTCTTAATCATTAATATACAGATAGTGTGGGGTTTTCAGCTGTAAGCTTTCCCCGAGTTACATACGGTGTTAATGTGTGCATGCTCTTGATGTTTTATTGTTATTGATGCTGCTATATTGATGATCAACGTAGAGGAGCTTACGTATTGTGTATGT